>JAVQJF010051158.1:0-12019 GCA_036023855.1 Gadopsis marmoratus | reverse complement strand
GTGTGTGTGTGTGTGTGTGTGTGTGTGTGTGTGTGTGTGTGTGTGTGTGTGTGTGTGTGTGTGTGTGTGTGTGTGTACTCATCAAGGGTAATAATAAAAAGCTGTGCTGTGTGTAATGGCGAGAGGTGGGGGGAGTTGGCTTTCAGGCTAATGAGCCTCTTATGTTTTTGCAATGAAGTGTGTCATGAAAACAGTGTATGATTGTGTGTGTTTCCTTGGTTTGAAACCACAGAAGTCTGCACATCGAAGAGAGGGTGAGACTACATGGGCTGTTATTTGAAGGGTCAAAGGTCACAGAAGAATGGGCATATGAGTGGCTCTATGGGAGAGTGTTAATAGTAGTTCCTGCGTGTGAATGCTGTCTGTCACAGGGTGTGCATTCGGGCATGTGTATTGTTATTTTTACATTTTTAAACTCTGTGCTCATTTTGATGCTTAAAAACAATCAATATCTGAGTGAAAGTTGCATTAAAATATCATTTGGACAACAAAACGTAATCAAACTGGGGCTCATATCGTAATCAGCAGCTAAATTGCACTTTCTCCCTCAGAGCTGTCAACATCACAGAAATACCTTTTTCACTGTGAACTAACTGTAATTAGTGTAGTGTGTTCTCACTGCAGTAAACATAACCTTAAGGTGCAGGAGACAAATACTTGTTTAAGCCAATCTGCTGTATTCCATAGATCGCCCTGTGAAAATGGATGTGTTAGGTGTGTTTTCATACTGATTTTGTAACTACTGGTGCTTCCCTATGTGGATGTAACAGAGCTTAGATTCCTTATCTCCCTCTGCTGCCAGGTTTGTGTGTGCTTGTGTGTATACATGTTCCTGACGTGTGTGTGTGTGTGTGTGTGTGTGCGTGTGCGTGCATGCATGTGAAGAAAAGCTGTGCTGTTCATCAGCACTGACAGCTGCTTTTGTCTCAGGACCCCAATTTCTTTTAGGCCTTGCTAGCAGAGCACAAAAGACAACATTTAAAGAGGAGGTGGTGATGGATGGACGCTCTTCTCTATCACTTTGTGTTGTATTTACCACTGACACCACCTGTGATATCTTTATGTCAGCGTGTGTTTTTTGCTTTCTCCCTCTCCTCTGTCTTGCGCTTTTACATGTCATGTCGCCATGCCGTTCTCTCTCTCACCCTTTTATCTCATCCCTCCCTCACCCCTCTTGGCTGGGTTTGGGTGGTGATAAGTTTGGAGGATGGCAGGCAGAGGGAGGACAAACAAGGTCTTTGTTTGTCCGCATAGTGGAACAAGAGACAGGCTGGGGTGGCGGCGGTGTAGCCGGGCGCTGATAGAGTCCAGTGGGGGCCTGGTGGAGGCAAGTTTGCCAAAAAAGATTACACCTCCCCTCTTTTTCTTCAGATGCCAGGGGTTTTGTAAATGCATTCAAGAAAGCAGACACTCCCAAGAATACAGGCGCCGCATTCTTGTTAACATGTACGCACAGTCATAGAGTGTAACGTAGTGGTTTTAACTAGCGTGCAGGTGGACATACGCAACCAGCACTAAGAAAACAGACACAGAATGGAAGGGAGCCTTGGCATGGAGAGCTGTGAATGGCCTTGAGCATTTTGTTTAACAAATTCTGTGACATCCCTGATAATCACTGATCACCAATGGTTATCGTCTGTTGGTGTGTGTGAAGCTACTGTAAGTGCAGCCAAACTCTGTGTGTGTGTGTGTGTGTGTGTGTGTGTGCGTGTGCGCAGTACTGAGCCATGTCGGGCCACAGTGAGCATGTTTGTGTTCCTGATGTCTCCCCGGAAAAATGCCTCAGAGAAACAGCGATCGTCTCACTTATGCTCAAACACTGCTTTTCAAAGCTCTCGCTCCATGTTTGGGTTGCCAGGTTGGGTGGCCTGTGGCACGTTGCCTTTTTGGGGGGCAACATTTGATGAAATCAAGTTTTTCTCTCACTGCTACACTTGCCACAAAGAAAGTCCGCTGGGTTATCAGCCTGGCCCCCCCACCTTCCCCTCACTCCCGGACTATCCCATCACTGAGGCCCCCAGCTTGGGAGTTGCTAGGTAACCAGAACCAGCTGTTGGTCCTAAGCCCGTTGAGCCCATTTTGGCTCGGCGTCAACTGCAGAGTAGTTTTCTCTGAAAGCTCGCTGTGAACTCTGACATCATCGTGCCATGGAAAATCCTCCTCACTTCCTTTTGTTTTCGCAGTTTTATTGTTTTCCACGGATGCAGTGACCAGTGTGGGAGCATCTATGGCATGTTTAACACCAGTTTGGGTAATTTAGGAGCATTTCAACACCTTTCTTCTACTACTAGGGGGAAGAGAGGGGGGAAGTAGAGTAAGAAAGGGCAAGAGGAGAGTGAAAAGAATGAGCGGGTTAATGGCGAGGACTTGTTAGAAGAAGTCACCCGTAATTTATAGTAAGTATAACACCAGGATAGAAAAGAGGGGAAAACACATGTCACTCCTCTGTGAGGTGAGGATACTAAACTGTCTCAGAAGGCTATTAACAGAGATTCGAGATGGCAGAGTACACAGTGTAATTATTCCAGGAATAACAATAGTGCAGGTAAGTTAATGCAGCTCTTTAGTCCCAAAGTGGACAATTTACCTTTCAAAGTGTGTAAGGACCTCACAAACGAGCCACAAGTAAATCTGAGGGGAATTCATTAGCTTCCAAATGAAATAGTATTTGTAAACCAACCGAGGCTTGTTGGAGAACCATGAAACCACAAAACCAGAGCACACAGTCTGTCAGAAAATAGAGCTTGGGAAATAAAGATAACTGCTGTAGCGTGATGTTATTAAATACCAATTTAAAGATTGGTTTCCAAACCCAAGGGGAGAAACACAGGTTGGGTTTATTTTATTCCATTGATTGTTTGTATTCTATTTAGGAAATTATCCTACTCCCTCTGAAAACTCTGACTCACAGCATCTGGCATTGGAGCTTTCTGAACCGCTTTTCCAAGTTCACCCCTTCCAAATGAGAGAATTAGACACCAGATCATATTCACTACGGAGAGACATTTTTCTATGAGTTCTGCTTTTTTTCCCGTTTATAAAGATGACTTCTATTTCTGTTGTCAGGATCGAAAAAATCTTCTGAGTGTGGAACATCTGTAATCCATTTGTGGTTGAAGGTATGCTCTTGCCAGCTCTACGAAAAGCTTTCATACTTCCTGTAGAATCATCCACTTTGTGATTAGCGTTGGCTAAAGGATGATATCAACCTTAGTCCATTCAAGCTTCCCCTGAGAGATGCTCTGCTGTCACACTGAACACGGTTTAGATTTACTTAGTCAAGCTGTTGGCTTGGATTCTTTATGACTTGCTGGCTTACAGACAATGCTGGCTGCTGTACTATGATAAATACTTTGGGTACAATAACAGGAAATTTGCATTATTATCCAAAAGAGTACCAGCCAAAATATCCTACCGCCTAATGTAAACCATCTTTAGTCATGTTGTTTCTGCTGCTCGCAGATGTTTACGTAACAGCAACTAGGCACTTGAAAAATGGCTCCGTGGTGCATTTTTGTACCGCTTAAAAGTAAGTCTGCTGTTCTGTCTGGTGTTGGGTGGGACTCTGTGTTTGGACAGGGAGCGTTCTGGCTTTGTTTTTGTTTCCGAGAGTCCAGGTTCTGGGTCTGGCTGGCGGGTGGGGCGGCCGGCAAGCTGCTGCCAAAACTCCTCAGCCTGCCATGTTGGACCCAACAGGGGAGGGAGAAAGAGGGACGGAGAGAGGGAGATGGACGTAGACAGAGAGAAAGGGACAAAACACCAGTTAAGTGAAGTAAAGAAAAAGAACTAGATGCGATCAGTATTTTCATTCTTTGGTGGCTGAACCTCTGGCCTACGAGTGTGTGTGTGTGTGTGTGTGTGTGTGTGTGTGTGTGTGTGTGTGTGTGTGTGTGTGTGTGTGTGTGTGTGTGTGTGTGAGATCAGTGGGGGTGATGCAACAAATATAAATTTTATTGGGTTAAGACTCACTTATGTTTAAAAATCCACACCTTTCCATCTAAATCCGTAGAGTGTAATGGTTTGTTTTCTTGCGATAGTGGAGTAATTATTTCACGATCTTCTCGTAATTATTAGATAATAACGTTTCTGTTAAGTCAATCATATAATATTAACAGACATAAGGTAACCATTGCCAGTTATGTAACTACTTTCATTTAACATCAACAGATGACTGTTATTACAGCCGTGTGCAGCAGCGAGCTAATTCTGAGTCTCTGTAACACCCCTGTAATATTCCACAGGGACAAATAATGTCTCTGATAATCGACATTTAGTTTACAGGAGCCTGCAGTGACCAAATAAGACATAGTAAAGCAATTCCTATAATATGACTATGTGCTTCTGTTTAGTGACCTTAATGTCTTAACATATAAAAGGAGGTGATTGAATTCACTAAAATGTTTTATGAATGGGCAATAATTGAATATTAGTGTTTATCGACTTTCATTGATATTGAAATGAGATCATTCTAAAGTCCAAATTAATAATTCTGAGCGAATTGTAATTTGAAAAGAACAAAATTAGTCATAGTCTTTGGTTTAACACATTTGAGAAGTTGTGTCTGATGTTAAAAATAATCAACATGTGCTATTGTATGCCTTTTCCATATCAGTAACATATTCCTAATAATTGAAATTGTAATATTGATTTTAACCATATCACTTAGCCCCGTTTCTTTTTCTTTTCAAAATGTATTTACTTTGGTTTCTAACCAGGATGCAACGTACAATATCAACACTCTCGTAATGGCAGCGAAAGTGAAATGCATCCTCGGCAAATGTTTCGGAGCTGGGCCACAGCCAGCACAGTGCTGATCAATGAGGCTTTAGCACGCTTATATTGATCGCAACTTTGGTTGATCTCTGGATACATTTTTAGAAAATTTCACTTGGAAGCGTTTGCTGCTGCGGACAAATTGAATGGAGGAGAGACGAGCACACATAGGAGATCTGCATGAGTGTTGAGATGAGTTGAGTTGAATGTCATCCCATATGTCATCTACACTCAGCCCTGTTTCTAAATAACATTTCCCTCCTGACGCTGTTACTGCAGTGTAAAGCGCGTCACGGACGATTTTGAGCTTCAAAATGATGACGGATTCTGCGCGTTCTGCGCCGGCAGGAGGAACTACAGCGCAGTGTACTTCTGACAGTGTGAGGCTAGAGACTAAAGCCCAGAAACTCATTAACTTTGATGTGGCAGACGATCCCTGGAGGGATGGTGACAAGAGACCATTACAGAGTCTCAGTCAACAACACATTTCCAACTGAGTGTGTGTTTATTTCTTTGTGAATACACAGGTGGGTTTTTTTGTAGTCTGAACCTTCACTCAATTAAGATTAAGTATACAAAACACACATTTTCAGTTTATTCTGTGACTGAGTGACTGAGGGAAGATTCAGCTCTTTCTGTTCAAATCGCTGTCCAGGTATCCGACTCATTAAGACCCTCATTAACAGCCTTGTTAGACGTTAATTATCCGCAGATTCATCATGTGTAAAACGCGGTGCCACGTTCTGCCTTATTAGCCCGGAGAAAGGCTATTAGCCACCAGGAAATAATTAATCAACAGCATTTTGACCTACTTTCCTACAAGTGACGCGGCTTTTTCCACCAGCTGCTTCTTGTCTCTCTCTCTCTCTCTCTGTCTCTGTCTCTGTGTGTGTGTGTGTGTGTGTGTGTGTGTGTGTGTGTGTGTGTGTGTGTGTGTGTGTGTACAGTTCAGGCAAGCTATTCTGTGTTTGATGTTAGTTTCTCCTTTTATCTCAGAGTGTGTGTTTCTTGCGTGTGTTTTCACGTGTGCACTCGGAGCTGTGTGTGTTTGAGGAGCGGCAACGGTAGATGGTAGAAGTATTTTCTCTCTCATCTGGTCTGAGCTGTGATAATGAACTCTGCAGGAGTGCGACGCGAAGAAGGCGCAGGGAGAGCTGTGGAGCCACAGGTGTGTTTGGCAAGCAGTCCACCCCCCCCCCCCCCCACACACACACACACACAAAACACAACGAGTCCCTCGGGTGAGAATAATGCATGCTTTCAGTTTATACTGAAAAATGGAACAGAAAGATTGAGGTCACTTGTTCCACATTATTTCCTTTTAACCTTTTCTTTTTATGCGCCTTTTCTTCTTCATGCGTCACTCTTCTTCTCAGTTTTGATATCCCATTTAAGCTTTCATGAAGCACTGCTTTTATTAGAAGCGCTGCACAATAATAATATTGTTAATGGCTGTAATATAATAAAAAAATTATCTGTTTATCTCTACAACATTTTATATCAGTTATAAAGTGGCTCACAAAGCCGTTATAAAACCCTCAGCCCATAAACTCAACACAATACTGACGACAACGACGAAAGCAAAACCTAAAAGAAAAGCAATGATAAAAACAACTGGAGGAAAAGGTCAGTAATAACTAATAGAACATAATTTCATCAATAGGTTTGATGAAATTATGGTGATTTAACAGATAATAATTCTGCTGGTTTAAAATACTCAAAGGAGGCTTTTCCAAAATCGAGGAGCCGTGATGGGCCAGGCTGGATCATGTGGATGTTTTTAAGATCAAATTTGGAGTGATCTGAGGGTGTGTGTGTCCCTTTCCTAGTTCTTCATCTTTAATGTCATGGTCAGCTCTTCTCCTACATGTCACCTCTCCATGTAGAGATTTCCTTTTGCTACACACCTCAACTTCTCTCCTCTGAGGTGTCTGAATGTGGTTCACCTTCCTCTGTGGTTTGATAGAAACAGAGAAAGAAGCACTCCGAGAGAACGCCACCAGGTATTAGATGAATTAACGCAAAAAGAAATACAGGCTGTATATCAGTTTGTCAAAGAAGCTGTGATATTAATGACACTCTGCTGAGCTCTTTTCTTAATGAATCCCCTGTTTCCATTTCTCTCCGATGCAGATTTGTGTTTGTGTGTGTAAAGTCATCAAACTCTGCATAATTTAATAGCCTGTCATTTTTCACGTTAGCATTTTATGTCTTCAGAGGGGTATGTAACTTGTAAAAAGGTACAATGTGAATCTACACTTTGTATAAAACGACATCCAGAATCCATGGTCAGGTTTGCTCGCTGTAAACATTTCCGTAATTTGCCATTTCACTTTCAGTTTATGCAGCGACCTATATGATATTGACTGGAAAGATTTTAATAAGTAACTGATCAAATGTGGGACATTATTTGTTACACTGACTTGGGATGTTAGCCTGTTCTCTAACATGGAACTTAAAGCCCCTGAAAACCCGATGTCAAATATAAGTATTTCTCTGTAACATTAAGTATTTATCACTAAATAAGCAACAATCAAAGTTAAAAGTTTGATATTTGTTGAGAGTTTAGCACTCAAAATCTCTGCTAATCTGCTTCATCAGGACCGTGTTGTGTGATCAGAGTTTATTTAAAGCGGCCTGGTAACATAACAACCCAACACCCGACATCAAATTTAGATTAAAATGTTGCTTAATTCTGATGCATGGAGATATGTCACTCCACAACTGGTCCCGCCCATTTCAAACCAGTTAGAAGAGCACAGAAAAACAGAAGTACAGAAATCTCTCGTGAATTTGAAAAAACTGTTCCATCTTTGGCAGAAATGTTTGTGTTCATATAGGGTCCCGTCTCATAGTAATAAGCCGATTAAGAAAATAGGTTTTCAGGTCCTTTAAATTGTGGACCAATCTTCTTAAAACTTGGATCAGTAATCAATGCAGCCTTTTCGCTTAACTGTGCAGAACAGAAAACAGGCCCACTGGTGCAGTGCTGTAGCACAGTAAACTGAAACACTGCTGCATTCACATGCACCGCTTGTTTTTTGGGGGTATTTGGTTTCCATTATACGCATTTGATCCGTTTAAAGTACATAGGTTAGCATGTTGTAGTTCTGTAGGGCGCAAACACTGTCCTTGCTTCCCAAAACTGGAGGAGTTGTAGAGACAGACAGAGTGAGCAGGCTTGGATGTCCTCTCCAGCAGCGCAGATGTCACTAAATAAAATATTTTATAATCCTGCCCAAATCCTCTAATCACCATGACAACAGGCAGCAGGGAGCCAGAGTGTGGTGGAGTGCGGACCCCCCCACCCCCCTCCCTTTTCTTTTCTCTCTTTTTTCCCCTCTTTTTAGTGGAATTCGGGTCCACACCGTCAGATTTTCCTCAATTTCTACACTATTTTCTTATCACCTAAAGAAGACGTCACATTGATTTTAGGGAAAGCAAGTTAATTGGCACATTCTACCAGAGTCAGCGCAATCAATCAGTCTTTGAATCACTCAAGTAAGATACTCAGAATTCATCAAAACTGGCACGTTTCTAGTTTCCAAGAGTTTTTTTTTTCACTTTTCTCCCTGAAGGGCAACCGTATCACAACTCAACAAAAAGGCGAGTACAAAGACCACAAGATAGAATTTGATTTTTGAAAACCTGCTGATTTTCTTCAGTGTCAGAGCAACGCTGGTTCTGTTAAGAATGTAAACTGTACAGAAGGAACACACACGCACAGGAGCACTAACTGAAGGCCTGCCGGCTTCTGTACGGTGATAGGATAATAGAGGTGATGACCTAATGGGGTGAAAGGACCTGTTGCCTGGTAACAGTGTGGATAACCGCGAGAGAGGGAGGCATTCATATCACCAGTGTTGTGTTTTCTGTGAGCGTGTGAGTGTGATATTGACAAGTGTTGCCAGGTAAGGGAGATGATGATAGTGGTTTAAAGGAGAGAACGACACACTCGGGTGTGTGTGTCACTGAGTTAGCCTATCACACAGGCAAAACACACAGTCCCATCCTGTGTAAACACTTCCTGCTGCTGGGTGCATTTCCTACATTTTACTGCTTCTTCTGCAGCTCACTTGACTGCCTGTGCCAGACATAAATAATTAACTCCCTCTCTTCTCTCTGTCTCTCTGCAGGTATTCGGCCCCAGATTATGAATGGGCCAATGCACCCACGCCCCCTGGTGGCGCTGCTGGATGGGCGCGACTGCACTGTGGAGATGCCCATCCTCAAAGATCTGGCCACCGTGGCTTTCTGTGATGCCCAGTCCACACAGGAGATACATGAAAAGGTACAAAAAAAAAACTTTCTAGGTTGCCCTTTTCATGTGTCACTTTTAGACAGCTACAATTCGTGCCAATATAAAACAGGTTTTTATTTTAAATCTTTACATTAGATATCCCTGCACCTAGTATGAACCTGTAGCACTGACATGCTACATGGGGGGGGAATAAAAACTATGATGCCCGGCCAAAAATAAAGTCACACACTAATATTTCGTTGGACCGCCCTTAGCTTTGATTACGACATGAATTCTCTGTGGCATTGTTTCGATAAGCTTCTGCAATGTCACATTTATTTCTGTCCAGAGTTGCATTAATTTTTCACCAAGATCTTGTATTGATGATGGGAGAGTCAGACCACTGCGCAAAGTCTTCTCCAGCACATCCCAAATATTCTCAATGGGGTTAAGGTCTGGACTCTGTGGAGACCCATCCATGTGTGGAAAATTATGTCTCATGCTCCCTGAACCACTCTTTCCCAATTTGAGCCTGATGAATCCTGGCATTGTCATCTTGGAATATGCCCGTGCCATCAGGGAAGGAAATAATCCATTGACGGAATAACCTGGTGATTCAGAATATTCAGGTAGTCAGATGACTTCATTCTTTGGCCACATAACGTTGCTGAACCTAGACCTGACCAACTGCAGCAACCCCAGATCACAGCACTGTCCCCACAGGCTTGTACAGTCGGCACTAGGCATGATGGGTACATCACTTCATCTGCCTCTCTTCTTAATCTGATGCACCCATCACTCTGGAACAGGGTCAATCTGGACTCAGACAACATGACCGTCATCCATTGCTCCAGAGTTCAATCTAGTTGCTCTCTAGCAAATTGAAGCATTTTTTTTTTATTAGCCTCACTGATAAGTGGTTTTCTTACAGCTACACAGCTGTTTAGTCCCAATCCTTTGAGTTCCCTTCGGATTGTGCGTGTGGAAATGCTCTTACTTTCACTATTGAACATTGCCCTAAATTGTACTGTTGTTTTTTTATGATTTGATTTCACCAAAAGTTTAAGTGCTCGCTGATCACGATCATTCAGGATTTTTTTTCGACCACATTTCTTTCTGGAAGATGATGGTTCCCCACTATCCTTCCAGGTTTTAATAATGTGTTGGACAGTTCTTAACCCAATGTTAGTAGTTTCAGAAATCTCCTTAGATGTTTTGTTTGCTTTATGCCAATAATTTGACCCTTCTGAAACTGAGGCATAGATTGAGTGAAATGAAATTAGAAATAAAAGAAACACTAATATTGCATTAAATTAAAAGTATATTGAATCAGATTTACCACTTCTTTTTGCTGTTTCTCCCTCAGAGTTGACTCTTTTCCCGCATAGTTTATATGTAGCTTATGCAGACTTTTACATCTAAATTGTCATGTCTTTGAATGTGACATACAGCGAAGATGTGCAAAGTTTGTACGTTGTGCTGTACATGTTTGAAGTGTCAGAATTGGTCGGACCACATACAGTCATACTCTAGAAACATCTTCACACTGTGCCGCTTGCTCTAACACCAATAGTTGTCGTTGTAGTGGCACGAAGTCATAAGCAGAAGCAGACACACAGTGATACTCGCATAGTTTGAACTTTGAATGTGATTCTTGAATAGTTTTCCATCAGTTGAGTGCAGAAGAATCATCTCTCTCCTCCTTCTGCGTCTCCGCCTCTGTAATGTTTTAATAATATTTCAGCCCACTGGCTTGTTCCACTCTCCCAGTTCAACTATAATGGTTTCATCACTGCCTCTAATTCCATTGGGTGCTGAAGTGCTGCTTTGTTAAATAAGAAGGAGGAGGAGGAGGAGGAGGAGGCTGGTAATAGAAATGCAGTATAATTGTTCTGAGCCAGAGTGGGTGAAACATTTGTCTTATTTTACTGCCTAGACACTGGAGCCAGTCAGTAGCAATTTTACAATCTAAGCTGGAAGGTTTGTGTCTTTACACTCAAAAAGAGAATAGGAAGGCGCCCACTTCATTTTCAATTTCAGTGAAAATGCTACCTTGTACTTCTTCTCAAAACATTCATCTTTAATTTGCGATTTTAAAAAGTAGTCAGCATTACTTTTATGTCTACCTAATGATATGAATATAGAGGTTACATGGAAGAAATGCAAATGTAAAAATTTGGTCTTCTTTGGCATATTACTCCAGTTGTTTCCATTCCTTAGTACACACACACACACACACACACACACACACAAGCAATCTCTGTCCAGTAAGATGCTCTCATAGTTACCCATTACACATACTGAGGACCCATCTGGGAGAATAGATGTTGGCAGCATTCCCACAACTATAACTGCACAGCAGAGGGTACAGATGGGGCACACACACACACACACACACACACACTTGCCAACAACCTCACTACAAGTTTCAGTAGTGACGTACTGTTCACACACACACACATATAAGCAAACTCGCACACCAAGCAAGCAATCGAAGGCATGCTGCTCTCTTTTTGCATGCGCTGCCTGGAAGTGAGCAGATGCAGCGATTAAGGGATCTATCACTTAAGTAATCTGTGTAAACTGTAGTACTTGTGCTCTCAAAATGCAACTGCAAGCCTGTGTTGACCTGAAAAAAATCAATGGCCCCTGTATGATTACACATTTTTAAAGAAATGTATTTGAAAGCGCTCCTAGTCTATTAACTAATACAGTACTTTTAGCCTTTAATTAGCTATCTGCAATTAGCTTTTTAGTTGCTATTAAACATTATTTAAAATTTTACAATTTAATTTTAAAAGACGAGAGGAAGAAGGGAAGGTTATAAGGGAGGAAGAGGAAAATATTAGGAGGGAGGAGGAAGAGAGCTCAGGAAGAGAGGAGACTGGAGGAACAAGGAACAAGAAAGGAGAATTGAGGAAGTAGAGAAAAAGGCAAAGAGAGGAAGAGGAAAGGATCAGGGTGAAGGAGGAAATGGCTAAGGAAGAGAGGAGTGAGTAAAAGCAA
>JAVQJF010051152.1:0-24959 GCA_036023855.1 Gadopsis marmoratus | reverse complement strand
CCCCCCCCCCCCCCCCCCCCCCCCCCCCCCCCCCCCCCCCCCCCCCCCGTGGGGTTTAGTATCCTTTGTGCTCTGTGCAGGTACCTCACCTCACCGATGCTCAGAAGATGGGTACCCATGATGTTCTGGGAAGTTTTAATCACCCCCTGCACAGCCTTCCTGTTCGGGCTCGTGCCCATCCCATGCCTGTGTGTAGCGTTTGCTTGCTATTGCTCCTCCGTGAAAGGTAACAAGAAACCAGGCACGGGAATTTTTCCTTAAGAAATACTGCTATTTCTGAGCTTTATTTAGCAGCGTGGACGTGTAGTGATGTCCATGACAATTTCTCTGTGATGCTGATTCCCCTGCTCCACCTCACCTCCACTGATGTCGATGGGACTACTGTGTCTTTTCCTACAATCAGCACTCAGCTCTTTGGGCAAACGTAAACTGAAATCCGGACACAACAACACTTCATCAACAGGCCGTACCGGCTGTTTTATATGGCTTTAATTGGTTTCACTGTATGTGCCAGTGACTCCCTGGGAAGCTGTATTCATGGATTATCCTAGTGAAATACATCAAATAAGATAAGTATGTGTGTTTTTGAAAGATAAATCCCCACTCAATCCCTGCTGAATTGGTGTACACATTCACAGAGCTATATTTTATTTATGAGAATATACTGCATCTAATTACACAAGGCCATTTTAGGGCCTATAGGCAATACAACTAGCCAGGGAAAACTGCGTTTAATGCTGGCACACTAGACATGTAGGGTGGTGTAGATATTAAAACGCCTTGTATATTGTTTGGCAGGGGCATCATTTGAGCTCCACCCAATTTAGTTCCTGCTAATGTCTTATAACTGATCGATTAAGCATTAGGAAATGATTTATTAAGCCTGCAGCTTTTCCAGTCGGTGTCCTCCTCAGACAGTGGTGCCATCACTGTTACTGTTTTTGGGTTCGTTTGCTTCTTTGCCCCCCCTCACTAACACGCAGCCACAGCTACCAGGAAGTGTCGCCCAGCATCCTCACGTATACAAATAAGTGTAGAACGTATAAGATAACTCTGACAGCATCATCCCACTCGTTGCCCTGGCAGCGTCCTTCCTCCCTGCTGGAGGTTTGTTTTTTGGTGACGTGCGGAGGCTTTTGATGAGTCCCGCCTCTGAGAATGTCAAAGGATGCTGCTGCAGACAGACAGACAGACAGACAGGCCGACTGGCTGCTGTTTGCTCCTCCTCGACACACACGATT
Organism: Gadopsis marmoratus; assembly: GCA_036023855.1. Classification (NCBI taxonomy): domain Eukaryota; kingdom Metazoa; phylum Chordata; class Actinopteri; order Centrarchiformes; family Percichthyidae; genus Gadopsis; species Gadopsis marmoratus. Next base: position 23,718 of record JAVQJF010051152.1, on the reverse strand, counting down.
CAAGAGTGTAAAAAAAAAAAGAAAAAAAAGGGACTTCAACCGGAAACCAAACTTTTTTCTTCGTGCCTTTTTTTTTTTTGCGTGTGTTTTGCTTCTCTGAGGCAGAGGAGGGGAAAACAAGCAGACCTCCCCCGGTGTCATAAACTGCGACGGTTCCTTATTTCCTTCACTTTGCGGGCGTTTGCTGGAAATGTGTCAGCTGCCGGGACAAGAAGCCAACAGCTGCCGCGGCGTCGAGTGAAGTCCGGGCCGGTCGACTCTCACGTAGCGGATCTCGGTCCATCATGGAAGATGTGAGTAGCCGCTGCGGCGTCCGCGGCTTCTCTCTCCCCTCTTTGTGGCTTTTTTTGTTTTTTGGCAGCGACGCTTTGAGGCTCGCAGCTCGGCGAGAGGGAGCCGTCGGCGGCAGGGCAGCGGGGGTCGGTCCCGCGCGTTCACACGGAGCACAGCTGGGGGGCGCGCGCGCGCGCGCGAGACGTGGAGTTAGTTCGGGCTCGGCTCCTCAGACTCGCTGTCAGCTGAAGGCACCGGGGCACCGGGGCACCTGCCCGCCTGCCCACCTGCCCAGTGCGCCGCCTCAGACTCCTGACAGACTCCAGACGAGCCGCTTTTAAAAAGCTGCGCCGCGCGCGACTTCGACCATATAACCGCGGAGACAGAAATTCGGACCGTGCACGAGCCTTCTTGGGTGAATTCGGCATGATCACAATCCCCATTCAGCGCTCACTGGGGGGGACTGCATGTCAACGTTGGGATTTGCAGTGTGATTGGTGACATCTGCCCAGAAGAAGTAACTTTTGACACATTTGATGCTGAGACCATAAAAGGCCTTTTCTGGTGATACTTCACCTACATGGCGTAGCAGCTGATGGGCTGCATGCCTCAGTGGCGTTTTGAGGAAGCCAGGTTCTTAGAAAAAGGAAGTGGAGGCGCACCATCTTACCTACCGTGTGCATTCTCATGCATGCAGAACCCCGCCCTTTGATTGTCACACTGATCAGAAGCTGGTGTTTCACCACCTTCTCGTCTCCACTCAGAATGTTAATCAAATGCAGCTTTTCTTTTTCCCAAATCTTGCCAACTTTCACTCTTCGGCCCAGACTGTGTGTGTGTGTGTGGGTGTGTCTGCTATAAACCACGAAACAGCTACAGCCCATATTCAAACCGTACGAGACAACAACGTGTCTCCGTGTTCTCGCAAGCATCTTCCGCCATAAGCAGAGCGTGCTGGGCGAGCAGTGAGCACGGCGAGACAACTCTTGACTGTGACTTGTTGAAGAAATAAGCAGCGTCATCACTGCAGCTCCAGTCAGTAGCAAACCACACTGTGGCATCGGTATGTCCAAAAACATGTTTCAACCTCTGTTCAGAGACAGATGCATGTGCACAACTTCTGCAGAGTACAGGCCGGCTCATATTTTGTCAAATAGAAAGTGAGGAGAAGTCAAACTTCCCTTATTGTTTTAGGGTTCTGTGTGTTTAGGCTGTGTTTAACTGGAAAGTGTGTCAGTGTGAATACCGATTCCTTGGCCGGCTGCCCAGTGATAGCCGTTTGGCTCTTATCATTATTTTCTATTTGTCATTTGCCGCCCTACATCACATTCTGCTGCCTTAACATCTTTATCTTTCACCCCCCCAAAACCGCCGTGGCCCTTCCACGATGATCATGTGTCTCCTGAGTCATCCATCCCATCGCTGGCCCACCGACCTACAGTGCACAGTGTGACGTGTCCGCCTGACCCATTCAGCAAGGAGGAAACAGACTGCCACATTATGTGTCGCACAGAAGACAATTAACCCTCTCTCATGACCATGCTGCTGTCCAGGCCTCTGCCACACAATGGATGTGTGTGTGCATCCTTTTACTGGGGCGCCGCGGATCATTTCTGGGAAAGTGCCTTTAGGAGAAAAAAAAAAAATGGGTCCTCAATAGTGAATGCATGTGTGTGTTCCTGAATCTGTGTCCCTGTAGGGGCAAAACGTCCGCAAACGATGAAACACGAGGAAAATGCAAATTTCCACTTACCGCACAAGGGGTTAATTTATTCTTAATATGTGTCCATCACTTATTCCAGATTTAGAAGTCAAAGTCCTGTTCTTCAGCGTTAGGTGACTGACAGCTTGGATGGCCATGACCTTCTGGCTGAAACGTCGCTACAAACAGCACAAGGCTCAAACTCCAACCTGCACTTCAGTGAGAAGCATCTAATCAGCGAGCTTCAGATGACGTTGTGTACGCCAATAACGAAGAGCGGAACAACAGGCAATAACACTTAAGGCTGTCGATTCCTCTCGTTGCTGACCAAGCTGCCAGCTGTTATCTCGATTTATCGATTCACAAAGTGACGTCGTTACGTGTAGATTTAATCCATTATCATATGATTAAAGCAAACGGCAAATATTTGAGAAGCGGGAACCAGCAAACATTTGGCATTGCGTTTGAAAAATGACTGGAACGATTAATTGCGTACTAAAATAGTTGCAGATTCATTTTCATTTTGCTCGACCAATCGATTAGATCAGCCTGCAGAAATGAATTCAGTTTCAGATTCAGGGTTGAGTTTGGATGAATTCAGTAACGATGGTGCCACATTCTGGTGCCAATGGCTGCAGCCCTGCCCGCACCTCTGACTGTCTGTGTCTCCATAGCAACAGGCTCATGGGTATCATAGCATTCAGAGCTGTCTGCCATACCCACCTCATCCAGGAGACCCCCGTGTTCCCGAGATGAGTCGTTTAATTGAAAGAACATTTTGGAATGGGGCTTAAAGACGAAGAAGAGCAAAGCAGTATTCAGTCACAGACATACCATTTACTGCAAATGTTCATACAGTCTGATATGGCAGAAAGGCTCTGCTCTTTGAGGGCGCTCTCCAGGAGTCCGAGCAGCAACACTAAAAGTACCGCACGGCCCGAGGAGGTGCTGTACACATGAATTACATGAATGAAGCAGCTGATAGCAGCATACTAATACAAGCGCGACAAACACAGCGTAGGGGAAGTTCTGCACAGGACTGTATTATTTGGAGGGTGAAAGACAAAACTAGAAGTGGATGGAGTGCTGCTTTATGCCAGACCCCTATTGGGTGAAAGGGAAGGACCTTTCACCCAATTCAAGGCCCTGGAGGAAGAGGCCATGCCCAGCCTGCGGTGTACTGAGCGACCCAGTACGGGCTGCAGCCGCTCCGTTAGCCTGGTCCACTTCAGCTGATTTATACGTCTGCCATTGTGAAGTGCTGTAAAAAATGTTGGTTTTGCAGCTTGTGAAGGCTATTTCTTAATTGTCCACTTTGTTTGGCTGTGACATACCAAAACATGTTGGTGGCCAAGGCATAAAACAGGAAGTGAGTCTCGGTCTTGATCAGGTTTTGCTTCGTCGGTCTTCTTTTGGTGAGTTTGGTGAGCTCAGTTTGTCCACAAGGCCGCTGCTGCACATGCTGGGCCCGGTTTTCTTTTTAGCACAAAATGGAGCCGAAACAATTCGCCAGTTAACTTCAGACTATTTTCATGAAGAAATGAGAAATATTGTCAGCTTCCAGCTTCTCCAGCCTGTTAAGCCTGTTAAGGCTTTGGGCCGACGAGACAAGACAAATTAAGGCATCACACTGGGTTTATCGCTGATATGATGCACTTTTTTGTGTAGTGAGTGTAGTTATTTCTGCCATATTTATATCTGTGGGTTCAGAGGTTCAGAATAAAGGTGTTTGCATCATATGTGACATTTGTGTTCAGTGACAACAGCCTGTGCAATGTTGAGCGTCCATAAATGTTCACACACGACTGTGGCGGCATTATTAAAATAGACTTCATCCCCTCGTGAGTAATCTGTCTGTACAAAACTGACCCTCTTGCACCACCATCAGATGAAGTAACTTGTTTGGCCTCGGACGTGGAAGCTTTTACAAACTGAGTTCCGCAGGTCCAGTTGAGTCCAGCGATTGTGGTCCGGGTCCGTTTCAGCCAGTAACTTCCCTACCATTTTGGATTTAGTTGAAGATATACGAATAGAAAGTTTATCCTGTCTCCGCCATAAGTGAAAGTGATTGTTTTGGCTCGTGTCATTTTTCGCAGTACATTTGTTTGTGACTACAATGGTGGCAACGTCCCAAAACAGGAAGCGTAGCCCCACAATGGAGCCGAGCATCTTTGAATTTGGCACTTGACTTTATTGTTTTTCGTTTCAGCTTTTATATCCTCTTTTGTCAGGCAGAAGTGGTTAGACGTCACTGATTGGCCAGTAACTTGTGCGAGGGGTTAGTGGGGGCGAAGTGTGAGCTCCAGTGAGGCTTGTCATGAGTTCAAGCTGCGCAGGTCAGTGTGATAATCAATGAATGCCAGATGCTCCCTGAACCTAAAACTTCATCAGAAACACATGTCTGCTAAGGTGTGCCTCTTCACTAAACCCTGCACTCCGTCTTCTCTTCCCCTGTTAAGACCCAGCTTGCAAGAGATATTTTACCATTAGCACATTATCACGCTATTGCAGTCTGCACAATGTTAGGTCATATTAATATTCACCACACCACCGCAGGTAGGACAGATTATAGATCGCACAAACAAACGGGTGTGCGCGCAGTTTCTGGGTAAGGGTTTTGGTTAGCTCTGTGTTTCACTGCAGAGCTGACTTCCTGTGTGAGTTCAGACATAGAGCCCCCGAACCTACCACCCATAACTAGCTCACATTGCAGTGCAGAGCTCTTGTAGTCAGCTGTGCCCGGAGTAATGGAAGCCTCTCACTGCTGCTCTGTACTGACGTGTTCCACCTAGCCCCATCAATTCTTTCCATGTCACCCATGTCAGAGGCACGCCAAGGCCCCCCCCCTGCACCCAAGGGTGCTTTTCTGGACTGCACAGTGAGGCTGCTTTGTCTTGTCTGCAGTGAACCTCACTTAGTTGCACTATCACTCTATTTTAAAGTGGATTTACAACGTAGCCTTTTCTTTTTACCTTCCTTGCTCTCTTGTCTTTCCGCCCTGCTTGGCGCAGCTCTCTTTGCAGCTGCGCTGCTGTTTTCGAAGTTGAGGCACGCAGTTACAGTGAAAATGGAAAAACACTTAGATGACCTCCCACCTAATCCCAAAAAAGAAAAAAAAAAGATATCCTGTGGACGCTCCTCCAACAGAAACAAAGGCTGTGGATTTTGCAGACACCTGCACTTGTCAGTGTTTTAGTCACCATGAAAAATGAGTGTCTGGGTTTGCACGGAGCTTACTCCACAAGTCTATATATATATGTCTATATTTCACAGGGGTCGGCAGCCATAGTGCTGTCTGCTTGGAGTCACAGCAATTGCAATAGATTAAGATTAGTGAGCAAGTTTCACTGGGAAACGCATCAAAGTACTTTTCACATTTAGTGCTAACTACATTGCCCTTTGTACGCCCACCCTAGTCTAAATGTAAGTCATGCTTTTGGCCATATACATTTATTATATTGTGTCTGAACATACTGATATGGATGAGAAGACGTTAATGAGGAGTTAATGGGTGTTTAACTGGCTCACCCACTGTAAAGATGACTGTGTAATCTATGTAATCTGTGTAATCTCTCTACAAGAGATTAGAGCTAGAAGTTTGTCCTGTGTGAAGCAAAATCAGAATATGGAAAATCAGTGCTTGAAGAAGATTGGAACCTTCCTATACTGTTGCTGCAGTAGATAGCTTTTCCCATTTGGTGCTTGCACCTACATTAGCTTAGCTACCATAAGCACCTAGCAACGCTACTGTTAATGTAAAGCATTTGGCCACATTTGAGCAAAAATCTGAATGTTTTGAGCGACTACTTTTCCTTACAGTGGCTGCTAATGTCAACAGCTAGCGATGCTGGATTTTTTGAAGGTGTGGTTTGAGAAGTTTGTATGAACGTTTTCCCTTTTGATTGTAAATTTGTGCATTTGTGCATGTAGTGATGGAACGCAGCAGCCTGCACCGGCTCAGTTTCAATTCTTCTATTTTGTTCACAGATTCATTATTCGTGGCACTAGAGGATGTGTTTGGTGTTGCCTGTTTCTTTTTGGCTGCATTATAAACAGAAGTGACATGCTGTCACTTGCCGCCCATCTGTGTTAAAAAAGTAATGGGACAAAATATTTAGGCAGCAAAGCACAAAGTGGATACTGGCCAAAGATCAGAGGAGATGTGCCAGAGGAAGTGCATGCTGTCAGAAAAGAGACACCGAATGAAAAGGTCCGCTAAGAAGCGAGAGCTGCTGTTCTTCACAGGCCTCAGTGCATCTGCTCTTACACCACGCTATTTTTGCACATTACACTATAAGCAGCTTTTCTTCTCACTCTGTGCTTAAAATGATCGCACGGGTGCAGTTCTTCTCAGACTTCGACTCGGTTAGAAGCAGTAGTTTGTAAATAAAGAGCAACGTCTTCTTAAAATGTAGGAAATGACCGGTGACACTTCCCTAAACCATAGGAGCAGATATTAGTGAATATTTGCACTCGAAACACACAAGTATCACACACGATGAGTGTCAGACAGTCATGGCTTACGACAAGAGTCTTGATACTCTGTCACACACATACTTATTCACTTACCTGTAACATTATTTGTGTCCTGCAACATCCTTCACTGCTGTCAGCCTAAAGTGCACCGGCAGTGTGAAACAGCCTTTGTTTGTATGCGAGACCCACAGCTGGATTTAAAAAAACAGGCAACATTAGTTCACATTGTGCTCAAACGGTGCATTTTCCTAAATACATTTCGGGGGTTTACATCAGTGTGTCAGGAGACACGACTGTTCTATTTCTGGTGTTGAAGTGTGTCCGCATCAGCTTCTGTCTTTTGTCTGTGTGCAACGGATGTAAAGTGATTTAAAGAGCTAGGTGTCTTTTAGCTGTTGTTTTTGGATGATGTTGGATTATACGGAAATGTACCAATGTTATATTATGCTGGTGTAGTTAACTATAAATCCAATGCATTGTTAACAATGACAAACTGACAGTGATTAGAAGGATCTGCACTCTGCTAGTACCCTGCCGTGCGCTTTGAGTGTGATTTTCTTCCTCTGTATCATTGCAGGAGGCAAAAGAGGACCCAGCCCAGTGTACAGCGCCTAAGGTCCTGGGTAAGTTTGGCTGGGTGAAGAAGGCCCCCGGCCGACTGCTGGCGACCTATAAGGACCGCTACATTCATGTGCAGAAGACAGAGATTGCGATGTATGAAAGTGAGGTACGCTACCGCTTCTAACACGACTTATGTGTCCCTGCTCGTGCAGCACAATATTACTGTTCTGTTGTCGTAAAATGAATGCTAGCTTTCAGGATATGGATCGTACAGTCACAGAACTGTTATAGAATAAACAGCTATAACAGACTGTAGGCTACAAAGGCGATACAGTCCGCTGTGTGCAGGATTTGTTGATATAATAATGAAAAGCTAAATGATGTCGGCTTTATCCTTGAATTTGAATGACAGATTTGCGGATAATTCACCCAGACCTTATGTTTCAGGACATGCAGAACTGCATAGAGAGGCTTGACCTGGAAAACTATGATAAATGTCATGAATTAAAGAGCCCCTTCACGAAGAAGCACAGACTGATACTGATCCGGTCACCCAAGTGTGGAAATAAGGTGAGCTGAGTGATGGAAATAGAACTTTGTGTAAATGTAAATTGCAACATAATATGCCATGCTAAGAGATGAGATAAGAACCTATTTTCATATAATTGGTGTGGGATTGCTCACATACAATAGCTCCAAGTAATTTAAGACAAGAGACACATGTTAACAAAATCAAAAAAATCTAAATCTCCTGTCAGGTTTTAAAGAACTTTTTTTTTCCCAACAAATGTTGCAAGAAGAGCAAGCAAAGCCACTGACTGACAGCGTACAGCAGGCGTGGGAGGTGTGCGGAACTGATCTACCCCTGATATATCATTTAGCCCGCGACACACACACACCGGCTTTGTGTCGCAGAACGGCTCGCTTTTCATTTTGGTGCCCATGTTTGGAGCCAGGACTCTGTTGTGGACCCAATGTGGACACAGCAGTCTCTGATTTCCTGTTGCTGACTTAGCCTGAGTCTTATTTCATCCATTCCATTTTCCTGCGACCGGACGTTATCCAGGAGTAGGCTGGGTAGTGGAGCAGCCACCGGTCCAAGCTGGGTTGGCTTAGCTGTTACCAAGTCAAGTGGACAATTGAATTCAGTTTTATAGAGAGTCTTTCATATAGAGCAGGTGTAGACCAACTCTTTAGACCCAACAATTTCCACCATGAGCAGCACTAGGAGACCGTGGCAAGGAAACACTCCCTTTTAAACAGGCAGAAACCTCGAGCAGAACCAGAACCAGAACCAGGCTCTGGGTGGGCGGTCATCTTCCTCGACCGGTTGGGTTGAGAGAGAGAGAGGGAGAGGGAAAAGGGGGGGCGGTAGAGAGAGAGAGAGAGAGAGAGAGAGAGAGAGCAATACAATAATAGTAATGCTAATAACTAGAGCAATAACAATAATGGCAGGGATCAGATAGTGTAATAAAGTGACTGTGCATGTAATTTGCCAACTCAGAAAGCCAATACTAAGAAGATAATATCTGACATCGTAATATGATGTGCAAAAATCATATCAAAAATCTGATATCTGTCAGGAAACATTTGACGACATTTGAACTTTAAGGCTGCGCTAATATAATATGTTATATTAACACTGGATCAAGTGAGTTTGTGTAATGTGAAAGAAGTCGCTGGTAGAGACACGCCCCCCAAATAATTATCATCTGCAGTTCCCCTCAGCTCTACGGAGTGTTGTAATGTTGGGGTTCAGTCTCACCACCGTGATTAATCTTGTTTTTAGCCAACTGTACACTACCTGCCCCCAAATAAACATAGTTAGAGAGTAGCTGGTGAACATAGTGGAGCATTTAACAGCCAAAGAGATGGATATTTGTCACAGCAGTTGGTGGAGACCAAAAACAGAGCTAACAGAGAGGGTCTGGGCAGAGGAGACTGGACTTACCTTCATCAGAGTACAGAAAGACGACACCAAATTAATGCTAATGTTGCTTCATGTCTGCTGGATGTGTAAAAAGGCAAGTGTTTGCTAACACATTTAAACTAAGCGTCAACCATCATCCCATAATTAGGTAATCATGGCCTCAGTGATCATCATGCAGCAAAATATACAGTATGCAGGGTGGCTCTAAAAGGATGTGTTGTATTTTAGAAGTAAAGTTATGCTGCAGACCTGCTGCTCAGAGATCTGGTCTCAGATCAGCCATCTGCTCAGCAGCAGTCTTGTCATGATTTAGACTGCGGACATATGGACGTACTGAAATATGAGCTGGCCTGTCTTTTCAGTATGCAGTACCTTTCAACACAGTTTCAATCAGGCTGTGGGCTGTTGTGAGTTTCCACTTCCTCATTGAGGTTAGCTTGAATGTATGTGCACTGGCTCTAAAATATTGAGCGAATGGTTTTTAAATGAAACATTATTTATAGGTCCGTAGGTTTAATGAGCGCAAATGCTGTGCTACACCCTCACATAATACAAGGGGAAACCAGCTGGAAGAACAGCCAGATTGAACCTGACAGTCTCTAACCTCTCTAACCTTTACAATACTGCGGCTCCCACACGCTGCTGCACTACTTACTTTCCATTCGCTATACGAGTGAAATAATGAAATAATCTGTGGTAGGAACTTAGAAAGCCCTTTGTTCAGATTAAGAGTTAGTTAATACTTTTGTATTAAGGTTTGATATGAACTAAATATTACTACACTATCCAGTATGGACAACTGTACACAAGTGACAAGTATCGGAAGTTGACTTTGAATGCTGGGTCACATCCTTTGGCCTGTTGACTTATTTTAGATATTTCCTGATCTGAACTGGAAAACCTTTAAAACTCAGCAGTTGGGTACATTTTGGTAAATTTCAAAAAGGTTGAAACATGTTGATATTAACCAAAGTAACAGATGGAAAAAGTAACTGTTTCGAGAGTGAGGCATTACATTGGCACTGACATAGAACATTTGCAGACAATCCCCAGCCCTCATCAAGAGCAGTAGAATATACTGTGAGAATCATGAAAGCGGCACTAATGAATATTTTTTATCAAATGACAAATCCACAACTCTGGAGACATTCGGCTCTGCACACTTTTGGGTCTTTTGGGTCATTGTTTTGATTTTCTGGCCTGTAAACGCTCTCGTCAGCTTCATTCCAGCAGCAGCAGCAGCAGCTGGTTTCAGCAAAATAGCTCAGATAAACTCACAGTCCACTCACTGCTCAGCAGCAAGCAGCAGACAGACACGGTTAGAGACGAGCTGGTGAACATAGTGGAGCGTTTAGCAGCTAAGGAGCCAGATATTTAACTTTGGGGGTTGATGAAGACCGAACCAGGGCTGAACTGGTCCGACGTTCATCAGGTGGACACAAAGAAATGCTAACGTTGCTCTGTGTCTGTTGGATATGTAAACAGGCAACTGTTTGCTAACATGTCATCTTATTATAAGGTCATAATTCGTCATAGTTGTGTTAGCAGCGTGTCCCTCTTGGATGAGTGTTAATGCAGCTTTGATGGGGTTAAAATACTGGCCATGAAACGCTCGTCTCTAGTCGGGGGCCTTTGTAGAATCTCTTGTCCTCTTGTGCTCCATGTTGTCTCTCCACTGTCTGTAATAAAGGCTCAAAATGCCCCAAAATACTTAAGGTTGACTTTGCCAACTCCACAACTTGAGCAGTTGCCATGGCAGGGAGGGAGGGGCTTGCATGTGCAACGCTACGATGACGACAGCTCGTGTGTGTGTGTGTGTGTGTGACAGAGAGACGTATACATGCTATTACTCAAACACACAGTATTGCTCAGTTGTGCATGTGTCACATTTTCCCCCCAGACTGTATGCAGTGACCAGTCTGAGCAGTGAGTCAGACACCAGTTAGTGTCTTCCTAAACTTCAGCTCTGCTGGGACAAACTGCAGTTTTTACTGATTTGGTAGTAAACATGGGTGTCACCAATTTAGGTTTCAAACTTTCATTTTTGCACATGTTTCATAAGGAAGGGAATGCATGGAAAATGTTTGTTAGAGCTCAAGAGTACCCACAATGCAGTTTGGTGAGATGCTGCACTGTAGCATGTACAGCCTGTACGGTACCCATCAGTGGGAGACTCTTTCTGTTACATATTACTGCGATTACCACTACATATTGCTTATTTTGGCAGCCTTGTGAATGCAGATGCATAACCAAGAGGTTTTGTGTCCGTTGCCTTTGTTAATGCCTGAATAAAGGGAAGTACAGTACAAAAAAAAAGGGGAAGGGTTGCTACAAATGATCGTTTTTTTTTTTTTGTTGAAATACCACCAATCAGCATTTGAAAAACAATCCTTATTTGTTAAACTCCTGAGGTCCTGAACCTGTTGGTAGCTTGCACTCTCTTGTGCAGTGTGAATGAAGCGATGTGAGGAGCTACTTGGCTGCCTCTCGGCTTCTCCGGGGTAACCCTCTTCAGCTCTGGCTCTGCACGGCGGAATAATTCCACAAAGACAAAAAGGAAGTTCTTAAAGGGGCACAGCAATGAACTACCTGCGGCAGCTTTTCAACAATTAACCTACTTTAGGTTATACTTATATAGATCACACACCCAGACGTGTTACGTTGGAAGCGGTAGAGTGAGATTAGTGAAGTAATACTCTATGCAGTACAGCGAAAATACCTGGAAGACATTTGTAATTGTTACTTATTGAGCTAAACAAAAATCCTAGCAATGGTGCATTTACTGTAACAGCTTGAAATGTAAATTTATACTGTATTCCAAGATGGTCCCTTTAGTCCCTTTAGACAATATACACCGTGACATTAGGGCTGAACAATTAAAATTGAAGTGCGAAATGTTTCACACGGCAAGAGTCTTGATTTTAATCGTATCAGTGTCTTTAAAAGTGAACGGTTCAATCGTCAGGTTATTAGCTAGCTATGACGACATCTGTCGCCGTCACATTTACTCAGCTGTAGCTAATTAACATTCATTCTGTGTTGAGGCAGCTAGCTGGCTAGCAGGTTGAGTGGACATGGCAGACAGCTAAACTTCAAAGCAAGTAATATCATGGCTTGAAGCTTACAGTATCAACTTAAACGCTCTCAGTCGAGAAGCTAACATTAACGTTAGCTTAAGCAGCAACAGTGTATAGCTGTCAGCAGCAGTGTGGGGGTTGTCCGTCCATTTAATTACATGTCAAATATTGTCAGACGTGGCTTCAGTTTAGCTTCGTCAAGTTTTATTCTGGCATAAAGCAATATAGACATGACTTGTCAAGCACCAGCAGCAGTTTTTGTTTTTAGCTGCACGTTTGGTTCTGACAATGAAGAAGTGGTTTGAAAACCAAATGAATGTAATTGACTTTGACCTACACGCCATTACCACAAAAGGCTCTAAGGACGTCACTTGCGCGTAGAGCACACAAGGCTAACAGGACACTATTAAACTCAACAGAGCACTAATTAGACGCACTCAAAATGTTCAAAGTTCAATTACAGTAAAATTATCTTTTCACAGTGTTACAGTAGGCCTTTTTCACAGCAGACATCTTGCACAGGTGTCATTAATAATAATAACAATAGAGTTGTGAAGTTCTTCTTCTTCTTCTTCTTCTTCTTCCTGTAGTTTCACGGCGGTTGGCATCAAGGTGCGTTACCGCCACCTTCCGCTCCGGAGAGTGGAACAGACAATAGACTCAATCCCTCTATCTGCTCGAGGAGCAATTTTTGGCACCCTGAATCCAGAAGTAAAATTAATTTTTCCCATAGACAACATTTTGTGACTTACAGCTGGAGCTCTTCTAGCTCGGCGAAGATCGTATGGAACTCTCTGGGTTGTTTCATGATTAGACATTAACTATGATTGCCACGGTGCAATTAAGCAGGAAACATCCAATCACAGAGCTTAAAATTCTGTATGGTGAAAGCTGAAGTTAACATTGTTGAGAAAACTGAAAACGCAATCTTCAGCTCAAATCCATTCACTTTTAAATTTTGTGTTTCTGTTGTGGCTGAGTTCAGTAACTATGGCAACATGTTTTGTGCTAACACATAAATTAGCTTTAAGAAGCGCGTTGAATTCGCGACTGCTCTGATTTGCGCCTCTCACTGGCTTCTTCAACTATGCCAAGATGATGGACCAGACATGATTTTATCAGAAACAAAGCTGAGATAATCACAACCGGTGGCCAGAACATTAACCTATAGGATCGTTACGTCATCAAACAATGACAATGTCACTAAAATGGGAACACAGAAAGGGGAAAAACTATTCCGTAACCAGCGGCCCCACCCACTTCGTTACTCTCTAAGTGTCACAGTAATACAGTTATACCAGCACCCTGAAACTGAAGCACTCATTTCATTATTACACATTACTGTACTTTTTCTACTGTTACATTTCAAAATGTGTGCTGTGAAAAGGCCTATGGGACGAGCATCAATACTTTCCGGTAGCTAATATAAGTCCATCAGTAGTTGGGTCACAAATGTCTACAACACTTAATTTGTATCATGATTGATTTGTAAATCACACGTCGAATTAAAAGTTAAAAATTAAGCCAAAGAAATACAGTCTTTAGTGGTTTATTTTAGAGGCATTCTAGGCTTGGAGATGTGTGTTATTTATCAGGCCGTCTTTAACCTTTCTTTAAATAAATGACCTGTGTGGCAGCATTTCTCTGCTTTATGTGACTGACAGATCCACGATGTGAAGTTCCAAGCTCAGAACGCAGAGCAGAAGGAGGCTTGGATTAAAGCGCTGAGTGACGGCATCAATCGAGCAAAGAACAAAGTCTTCGATGAGGTAAACATCTCTTCACTTCGGTCAGTGGCATCCTCGCTGCGTCTCTGTGCACCTATTAAAAGCTGGAATTGTTTTAGTGGGAAATGCCAATGAACGCGCTTAATGTTTTCACAGGTGAAGATTGATGAAAGCAGCAATTTAGAGCACGTTACTCGAACAAGACCCAAAGGGAACCGTAACCGGCGGCCCCCGACCAGGATACACATGAAGGAGGTCTGTGTGTGTGTGTGTGTGTGTGTGTGTGTGTGTGTGTGTGTGTGTGTGACAGACGCTGGGTTGTTAGCTCTGTCGCTACACTAAGTAGGTCTAGCTGAGTTTTCTTGCTCTTGGACGGGTTTCTTGTTGGTGCAAACAGGCACAGAAGGTATGAATGAGTGAATGTAAGATGCTCTGGATAAAAGCGCCTGCAAAGTGGCTAAACTAAATCATTCCTGCTGGTGATTTCATGCCGGGTTGATTTTTCTTTTTTTTCTAGCTCTCACAAAGCATTTTCTTTTGGTTCAGAATTTCAAATCTCAAGCTACCTTCAATTCTAATTCTATTAGTTGCTGTTTTGTATATTAAGTATATTTAATATACTATGTTATTACTAAATATATGCATTAAGCATATTTTGCTATATCTTAGTAAAAGCATTTTTCTGTTCTGGTCTGCTTTCATTTTAATTTGCCATTGTTACTGTTGTCTTGATCATCTCTGGATCATGTACATTAACACATCATTTTTCCCATTGCTTTTTTTTTTCAGAAATGTTGTTATTCATTAGTTAATTCAAATCACATCTACTTTTCTGTTTTTTGTTCACTATTAAGCTACTGCCACTGAATGTCAACACATTCATTCCCTTCCCTTCCTCTTCTGGTGGTGATTTTAATATGAAACATCTGTGCAGGAAGCTCTGAACAGTCACAGTAGCTTATTAACTGTGAACGAAACAAAATCCGTCACAGTAGAATTTTGCAATTCACTTGTAAATTAAAACAGTATTTCTATTAAAAAGAGAAACTCTGAGTAGTAGAGTGGTGAGAATAACATCACTCCTCCTTGTCTATATTTTACCTTGGCCTTTATTAGCAACCAGCCCTTATGTTTGTAGAAAACATTTCATTTCTTAATGGTACATTAGCTTTGAATTTAATTAAGTGTTTTCTCTGCATGTCTTGTCATCTAGATAGCTGATGTGTCATCAGATGGTATCCTGCGCTTGGACCTTGATCTTGAAGATGCCTTAATGCCTAATGGGACCTCTCATGCCAGTGTTGATGGCACTGAGACCCCCAAAGAGGCCAACAAATCCCCAACGCCTTCGTCCAGGGTCAGCGAAGCTGCAGAGAAACAGTCAAGTGTTGAGGAGGATGCTCAGACTGAGCCAGAGGTCAGTCACCAGAAAAAGGTGCTCAAACCTCCCATGCCCCCTATCAAAGAGGCTAAACCCAGTTCAACACCTGAAGATGAACCTGATAAGGATGATGGCCCTGAGAAAAAGGTCTGTATAATGCTATGTAATCCTTGTCATACAGGGCAGAAATATTTGGGAATGTCTTTCTGTTTGGATGACATGGCCTATAATATATGACTGAATGTTTTTAATGTCCTGAAGCCGCCCATGCCTCCATCTAAAGAAGCCAAGCCCTGTGTTCCACCTGTTGAAGAAGCTACAGAGGAGGCCAAAGCCGAGAAGATGACTGAAAAGAGTCCTGATGCCAAGAAAAAGACAGGTCCACCACCAACCCCTCCCAGCAAACCCAGCTCCAGCAACTCAGCGTCCAACCTTGCAGAGGCCTCACAGTCCAGGCCAAGCTCCCACCCTCCTACTCCTCCGTCCAAACAGAAGAAACCCTCCAATCCTTCTGTGGAGCTGGACCAAGAGGTTCAAGACACAACCCATGAGAATAAGGAGAAAGAAGAAAACAAAAAGAAGGAGGCGACAGGTGAGGCAGACGAAGGTCCCAGTGCAGAAGAACACATTTCTGAAGAAGAAACAGGTGAGACTATAAGCATTGCCTTAAACAAGGCATCCGACAATGAGCCACAAATTCCCTCAGAGCCGCTCAGGAAGAGCCCTAGACCTGTTGTTTCCCCGAAGAAAAAGCCTCAGAAACCTGTTCTGCCCGACACGCAACACATACAAGACAACGCAACTATAATGCAGCGTAATGAGAGACAAGACCCCACTGCATTGCTGCAAACAGCCTCAGATTCCTCAGCCAGTTCTCCTAAAGCAGAAGACGCACTGCACAAGAGTGAAGTTCCCTCAGTAGTTGACTCTTTGAATGACCCGGTCAGTGACAGCCTTGGCCTGAGTCCGCTGCTCTGTCACTTGCCTGGGGAGAAGAAGAAGAAGGCAGAGGAGAAGTCTGTCGACAGCGGTCAGCACTCAGACGATGACAGCGAAGGCTCCGGGAGTGAAGGCCCACTGGCCGCTTCCACGGCTGCCTTGAGAGGAAGCCACGGTGGTCTGGATGTGTTGGATGCCAGCGAGGACAACAACGCTCGGGTCTCTGTTAATTTAAGGCCGACACTAGCCGCAACCAAGCCTCAGGTTAAAGCAACGGCCATGTCCTGTCGGCACTCAGAGCCCATTCGTCCTCCCAAACCCTCAGCCAAGCCCAGGTCAGCCTCCATTGGAGACCTGCTCTCTGACATTTCAGCCTGTGTTCAGACGAAACAGCACACCGGAGCTGTGGCTAGTGATGACGTCATGAAACTTGAGGCTGAAGTGGCTCTGGAGATGGAAAAGACAAGTGAACTCCTGAGAAGAGTGTCCCAGTCCCAGAGGGAAGACATGCCAGAGGATCTGCTGGCCAAGGCTATGGAGAAGCTGAAGAAGGCCGACCATGTCCTCAGGGAGGTCAAGAAACTGAAACCTGCAGGGAAGTCAAGCAACAGGAAGAGCTGGTGAATTGACAATTCGCTAAACCACTCTTTTGGGCAGTGACTGTCAGATCATAGCTTAACAACTTTTCCTTTTTGTACGATTTTTTCTTTTCTTTTTCGGGCCTTTATTGTCAAGCGTTGGAGTTCTCCACATACAGTACAGTTTACATGACAGTGAAAGTAAACATGCATACGTGTCTTTTTTCTTCTCTTTTTTTTTGTCCTTTCCAAAAACCAATAACACAAGAGCAAGTGTAAGGAATGGATTAAACTGTGTGTTTGTCTGCTCTAATGTAAATTCCATCGTTAGCATATCCGGCTAACTAGCATAGCATAAACCGCATAGGTGCTGTGCGAGAATGCAAAGCCTGCAAAGGGAGTACAGTAGCAACATTAGCTGAGGGGGACAGGGTTATGCTAACGGTCATTGATGGACTTGGGAAGAATGAAGTCTGTCATTTGTGATGGTTATGCAGCACATGCAGCTGTTCGCTCATAATTAACTAAGTGCAATTATTTCTAGTTTAACCTTCTGTGCAACTCAACGTAATGCTTAATGTTCTACTGTGTATTGTTTTGTTTTTTCGTTGTATATGAAATATTGGACATTTTCAAGAGTGATTACTTGAAAGTTAATTTCAGAATGAATAATATAATGACAAGCACTACTGTCAATATATTGAGAACATGCAAAAAAAGTACTAAAAAGTGTTAATACCAAATTACACCACTGTTTTAATAGTTTCCTCTGCTTTGTGGATATTTTCAGATACCATGTTTTTGCTGGCGGTTTACATGAGGGAATTGTACATACTTTATTATTCTTTTAATAGAGCATATGCTTTTTATTGTTGATGAGGAATGATGTACCAACATAGCTCAGGAGTTTTCTGAAATGAATTTTTTTAGACTAATCATGCAATTAAAGTAAAATGAAGAACTGCTACTTCACATAGGCAGATTAGTTTTGTTATTAATAATGTGGTTTTCATACTGATGTTGTACATTGGGGGGTCATTGACCCCTCTTACAGTTAAAATTTACATTCAACTGTTTTTATGAGAATATGTGCGTGTTCCTCGCAATTTGAATCATGAACACAATTTTTTATTCAATGCTTTGTGAAAAGATGTGATGGTAGTTTTTATGACAATTTTAAATATGCCATGCCATTTAGAGTATATAAGAATATTTTCTAACATTAGATATAATTTTGTACTCTTTGATAAGATTTGCTATGCTCAAATAAACAAAGGGAAATTATCAGTTTATGCTTTGTGTCTTTATTGCAGTTGTACCCCTAAAATGCAGCTCAAAGACTTATTCAAATGTTACGCATTCTAATTTACATTGCTGTACTCTATTATTGGTTCCCTGTGGGGGTGGTATCAGGGTTTTGATTTTTATTTGTCTTTAAAAATATCTTTTTTCACTTGAACTTGATTTTAGTCTGCCCACTTAAAATTTTATTGACATACTTTTAGTGCTGAAACAATACTTATTAGTCAATTGACAGGAAACTAACAACGGTCAATAAACAGTTTAAAAAGTAATTTACAAGCAAAAATGGCAACAATTTGATGGTGATAACTTCTCAAATGTGAGAATATTTTCTTTGTTTATATCAATTTCAATACCTTTGAATTTTGGATTGTTGGTTGGACAAAAGCAAAGAGACATAAGCTTGAAGACGACCTTATTTGAAATTGTGAGAGGCATTTTGAAGTTCCTTATGCACAACAGTTACAGTGAAGCTGTTGCTGGCAATCGAAATTCTTAGCTCTCAGGCTCCTTCCAAGAATGCTCATACAATTATATTGATAAGAGTAAGAAATCACAGTCAATTAAAATCTTATTAGAATCTAAAACATAAAGACACTGGAGACACAGCTGTCCTCGACGCCTTCGACTGAGCGACTGATCAAAAAGAATCCATTCATTTATAATTAAAATAGCTGCAGTGTCTACCCCCCCCCCCCCTCCCCTCCCTCCCCTTTCAGAGGCAAGGTAGCCAAACAGGATGTCACAACTATTCTTAAAGTCGACTCTGAAACTGTGCATTTTATTTTGAAGGTCGTGAACGGATGTCTGTAGTTTCAGTTCTCCCGCGGCGGCTTGACAGACACCGGTCTTCTTCGGCAGCTCGGCACCCAGCAGCTCCTCTCACCTGCTGAGAGATTCGGCGCAATGACAGAGGCGGAGAATCAGAGGCGCCGTTAACGCACCGCGGATGATGGAGGACGACCTGGTGTCGGAGGACGACGTCCGTGAGTAACGGTTCCTGCGTGTCTCCGCTGCAGGATGTCCGACGTGATTTGACCACACACAGACGCTACACAAGCTCATTCAGCGTAACAGCACACGACAAAGATCCGACACGTTACTTGCTGTAATATATTACATTTTACCCGCAATATTCATATTGAGTGTAACGTACAAAAACGTTTTAAAATACTGTCCCTTTTTATGTTTCCCTCATGAAGATGACTGGGGAAGGATTATGACTGAGTATGTCCACGTTTTAAGAAGTCTCTCGCCGGAATTAGCAGGAAACGTCGATGCGTTAAAGGGCGATTTCGCCGACTTTCAACCTCATCTCCATGCACCTGTCCAATGCTGATGTTGCACATGTGTATGGACCCGTGGTGGAGGGAGTCCGGGAAGTCGCCCACTGGGCTTGTAGTGTTAAATTCCCATGATCAAGAGCACAAACCCTACCGTGCTGTCTGCATCCAACTGCCACTGTGGTTCACAAGTTCTTCATGGCACTACAGCCAGTGACGTAGAGGCTTAAGGCCCAAGTCTTATAGAATACACTGCAAATCCACTTTTCTTGCCGCTTGTCACTGGCAAAGCACGAACAGACGTTATTAGACACCCGAAACGCCTCCCTGTCTCTCACCCCCGACAGTGCTGTGGTCAGAAAAGGAGTTCCACGATGCAGCT
This sequence comes from Gadopsis marmoratus, assembly GCA_036023855.1. Lineage (NCBI taxonomy): Eukaryota > Metazoa > Chordata > Actinopteri > Centrarchiformes > Percichthyidae > Gadopsis > Gadopsis marmoratus. The sequence continues at coordinate 4,107 of JAVQJF010051152.1, read as the reverse complement.
CGGAGGAACGACACCAGCAGAATGCAGGATCTGATCAAGAAGGGCGTGGACGTCAAGGCCAAAAATAAAGTAAGCCTGCTGAGGGGCCAACATGCACACACTCCATTCCATTCTTCTTCTTTTTTTTTTTTTATTTCCACAGCAGGAAAAGCACAGGTGAATCTAATAACATCAATCAAATGCACAATAATTGGCGCACCTAAACGGAATGGCTTTGTTAGTGTAATTAATGACACACACAGTAAGAGTGTCCCATTTCTAACTGCAACCTGCTCCTGTGTGCATTAAAGATAAGCACTATCCCTGAACATCTCTGCCACAGTGGTCTGGAGATAAAAAGGCGCGCGCGTCACGCTTTAATGCCCAGGCAAACACGGAATTAATGTTGAAGAACGGGGCGCGATTCCGTTCCGCATTGTGTAAAATATTAATAGGCTTTTTTTGTATAACTTAGAATGCTGTTTGCAGACGTCCCTGATTGGAGCGTTACACAGACGTTTGGTGCCACCAGAACACTGGCTGTTACACATGTTCATGCACATTTTGGTATAAGTGCTTCTGAGAGAAAATACATTAGTGGACTCGTGATGTCAAACTCCGTTAATTCTTCCTTTCCCCCAGATGATATTTTCACATGTCAATGCAGAAAAAGAGCACATGGCACATTTAGAGGAGCCACTTCAGGGTCCCTGTTACTGTCCATGTGCTTTTACTGCCATGGATTACTGAGACACTTCATGGAACTAAGCCATCATTAATGTGATTGGTTACACCTGGCGTGTCGCTGCCACGATAGACCAAAATGTCAGCTGCTGAAAGGTTCACCTGAGGGCTGAAGTCACCAAACAGGTGCTGTTGGCTTGGCTCCGGTCATTGTCATTGCTCATTATTTAAACAGTCATTGTTTTAGGACGTTGTCTTAATTCAGCCGTGCATGCATGCCACTGAGCCGTGTTCCTCTTTGTTTGTCTGTGCGCTGCAGATAGACCGGAAAGCTCTGCACTGGGCAGCAGGAGCTGGGAACGAACAGGCTCTGCGGCTCCTGCTAGATCACGACACTGAAGTGGACGAGCGGGACGCGGTATGTACGCACGACACTTTGCAGCGAGATCCTGGTGATGATGATTATTCCCCGCGGACGAAATTCATTCCTAAACATGAAAACTGACACTTTTTATCATCTTTTTGCATCAGAAACATCAAGGACAAAGTCAATCCTAAAAGCACAGTCGCAGCATTTTAACGTTCATGAGACGCTGCCCTGTTCTGGGCAACAAAATACTTTCCATTAAGCCCCGATGTCAGTGAGCTGAAAAGGCCGGACTCTGGCAACGTGTTGTTTCCTACTGAGCCGTCACATGGACACCAGAATGAATGGCTGAAAGAAAAAACTCAGACTACACCAGCTTTTAATACCATAAGTGAGAAACAGAAGTAAAAAACGTGTTTAAAAACTTTATTTTGTGACGATACAATAAATATATTAATATAATAAATTAACAGACACATTATAGGTTTTTTTCCTCGTGAAAAATCTTCCCAAAATGAGACGAATATTTAATGTATTTATTAATAAATCCTTTTTTTGTCATCTATCAAATATAAATTGCATCGTTGACTTTTGTAATGATTGCAGTGTTAAGGTATTAATTTATATAAAGGTATCAGTTCTATACCACACAAAATATGAACTTATTATGAAAAACAACTATTATATTGGACAGGTGGTAAAAAAGTCATCATCTCTGGGGCAGAGAACAGTGGGACGGCAGGGTGTCCTGTCGGTAAAACATCCCCAAAACACTGAGCACATGGTGACTAACACGGTGATGTTCTTCAAAAGGAGACAACATTTAGAAAATGATTATAAAGCATCTCCAAAGGGCTGCAACATATTGCACTGAGCTGCACACATCCAGGTCGGGAAGCTTTCTATCGTACAACAAGCACTCGGCTACTGTGCGGCTGAGTGGGACAGACCGAGGCGAGCAGGGAGAGCATGTATTACCTTACATACTGTCAGAGCTTGACTGTTGTGTAACAGCTGTCCACGTTGGTCCACAGTTTGGCATGAATGCTCTGCTTCTGGCATCCTGGTTTGGTCACCTTAAAGTCCTGCAGATCCTGGTGTCCTGTGGAGCAGCGCTCAGCTCTGAAAACAAAGTAACTTCGTCGTCACTACAAACTATGAGGTGATTTTCTGATCGATGCCTCACGCTCACAGTTTGTGTGTGTGTGTGTGTGTGTGTTAGGATGGTCTGAGTATGCTGCACTGTGCTGCCCAGCGAGGCCACATCAGTGTATTGGAGTTCATTATGGAGGACCTGGAAGGCGTCCGTCTCGACAGAGTTGACAAGGTGACTCCGTGGTGTTGTGCACGTTGTGGATATTACTGAGTGAAAGTCTTTTTGCAGAATATACGAGTCTAAATCCTCAAACATTTAGCTGTTGGTTAACACAATATCAGCAATATGCTAATAAATGAAGGTGGCTGTGTGCTTACAGTATACAGTAGCTGCTGTGAGTAACCTCTGCTGTCTCTCTGACTAGTCAGCGAAGACGGCGCTGCACCTGGCTGCAGAACATGGACAGTTGGAAGTGGTGGAGTTTCTGATTGGAATGGGTTGCACACATGGTTTGAAGGACAAGGTGGTGACACACACACACAGTGCATGAGCATGAAGTTTTTTTCAAATAATAACCAGCTAAAATGTTTGTTAGGCTGCAACACCTTAGCCAAGCTAATGCGAGTTGAAATCCATCCATCATTCCAGAGTTTTTTAAGCCGTGTCATCAAAAACAGTTATTACGTGTCACTTCATCACTTGGGGTGGCTGTGGCTGAGAGGACAGTGCGGTCGTCCATTAACCCCAGGGTTGGTGGTTCGATCCCAGCTCCTGCTGTCCGCACGTCGAAGTGTCCCTGGGTCCCTGGTAAGACACTGAACCCCGAGTTGCCCCCGGTGGAGGCCGGGTGGCAACTGTGTCCCCATCGGTGAATGAATGTGGTGTGAATGTGTCCCCTAAATGTCTATTTGTCTGCCCTGCTATTGACTGGCGACCAGTCCAGGGTGTTTCCCTGCCATAAGCAGTATGGTTCATTAATGAATGAATGAACTTCATCACATGAACCATTTGTAAAGGCTCTGGATGAGTGGCAGACAAGAGCCCAAAGGTACAAGAACAGTCATTTTACTCTGATCAGGCAGGAGAGGGTCAAAAACAACTTCCGACGAGGACCTAAAGTCCAGGTGTGAGGGGCTCAAACAGGACTCGAGACAGCGTGCTGTCGTAATCTGGAGCAGTGGTTATATAGAGTTGGTTTAGACTTGCTCTATATTAACAAGTGCTATGAGATAACTCTGTTATGATAGAGTGCTATATAAATAAAATTGAATTGGTTATGTCATTGTGTTATGTGGTGGAAATTCACCCGATCCAAACTACATTACAAAGTGGTGAAAGTGTCGTGTGACAATGGCAGGAAGTCGTTCAAGCGTCAACCTGAGTTCAAACGGGTGATATATACAATGCTCAAAAAAATTAAAGGAACACTTTGAAAACACATCAGATCTCAATGGGAAAAAAAATGGCGTTTTTCTTCCAGAAACTGCCTGCATACTCTCGCCACATGAGGCCGGTCATTGTCGTGCACCAGGAGGAACCCAGGACCCGCTGCACCAGCGAAGGGTCTGACAATGGGTTCAAGGATGTCATCCCGATACCTAATGGCAGTCAGGGTGCCGTTGACGAGCCTGTAGAGGTCTGTGCGTCCCTCCATGGATATGCCTCCCCAGACCATCACTGACCCACCACCAAACCGGTCATTCTGAACAATGTTACAGGCAGCATAACATTCTCCACGGCTTCTCCAGACCCTTTCACGTCTGTCACATGTGCTCAGGGTGAACCTGCTCTCATCTGTGGAAAGCACAGGGCTCCAGTGGTGGACCTGCCAATTCTGGTGTTCTATGGCAAATGGCAATCGAGCTCCACGGTGCCAGGCAGTGAGCACAGGGCCCACCAGAGGACGTCGGGCCCTCAGGCCACCCTCATGAAGTCTGTTTCTGATTGTTTGGTCAGAGACATTCACACCAGTGGCCTGCTG
>JAVQJF010051126.1:0-18885 GCA_036023855.1 Gadopsis marmoratus | reverse complement strand
CCCCCCCCCCCCCCCCCCCCCCCCCCCCCCCCCCCCGGGTGTCAGCCATCTGCAGAGCAACTTCACCATCATGTGTGCCCTCTCTGGGGTAAACAAGTAAGGCTGCTTAAATAATCCAGCACCAGGGTAGTGAAATGCTGTGCGAGCACAATTTATGAGCGAGGCTAAATAAAGCAACAGACCGCATCTCACCAATGGCTGCAGTCAGACCACTAGCATGGCCCAAATTATAGGACCCAGACTGGCCAATCCTTGAAGACCATTTCAAGCCATACTGCCACTTTCAGGGTCATTTAAAATGCGTTTTTTATCCATTCCTGGAATCCTTGTCAAATCTGAAAACTGAAAATAAAAAAGCTGGAGAGTCATGACATTTATTTTATGTAATTATAGCAGAAAGAGTTTGGTCATGGGAATGTTGACTTCATTCTAACATGTGATAAGATGGCAGCATGAAAACAGCTTCGAAATAAAGTTACTGTTTGTTTTATTTTCAAAAATTTACAACCAAAGAGATCAGAAACCAAGGAGAGATTCACTTTTCCAACTCAATAGATAAAACACTTTTGCTTGGGAAAAAACATATAAAGAATAGCTCCATCTGAGAGCTGGTAAGACATCATTTTAACTTTTTGGCCCATTAACATTTATTTCATTCATAAATTTCATTCCTACCATTGTTAAAAAGAGTAAAAACAAAACAACCAGAGGGAAAAAAAAACTGATTTTACAGGGCCATAAAACTGACTGATACCGACACATCCTTCACTAATCTCTGTAAAAACTGTTTTTGTCTTTGGGTAGATTCCACTGTAGAGGTCTTCCAGCTGGAGGATGCAAGATGAATAGCATCGCTCAGCTAAACATTCCCTGCTATACTTACAAAAAAGGCCAACAAGATCATTTGGGTCTGTTTTGACAAAAGCCTGACAACATCCTGTCTCCCCCCCTCCCACCCCAAATTATTCTATAGCAAAAGCTTGTTATTACTAGGGTGTTAAGCAATAGTATAAGTTTATACTTGTGTTTGTTAAATTACTGGCAGTCAGATGAGTAATTAAGTTGATCTCAGCAGTGAGTCAGCACACATTTGTTTTATCTTAAAGTTTCTTAAAGTCTGACTTATTGGCAATACGCTGCAGTAAATTGTTCACATAATGCAGTTTGGAAATCCTGAAGGAGTTATTTTCTCTTTAGTGTAAAACCAGAATAATGAGACATCAAAATACCATTAAAACCACATTAGTCACATTGTGGCTCCTAAGGCAATAGTTTATTTGTCCACCTACCCGTTCTGTGGCTGCTGCATGCTGGCATGGCCCTGTGAGCGCGGTGTGTTAAGTTTAGGCGAGTAGGCCACAGGTTTGATAGCAGGTCCTGTGTTGGCACTACCACCACCTGCTGTAAATGGCCTCGCCATCTTGTTAATGGCTGTGCTGGGGGCAAAGGAGTACTTTGGCTGAACAGAAGCTGAAGCATGCGAGTCCTGTGAGGGTGTGGGAGAGGGAGACGATGCAGCACAGCACACAACATGCCGTTAGACATTTTTGACACAGTAAAAGTTCCGTCTGCTGTTGCACAATCCCAAGCTTTATGTTAAGAAGGCTTCCAGTGCCGCCCGAGCTTTTCTCATAGAAAGTGATTACTCCGGGCTGCAGGAGCAGCTCTGTCAAAGCCAGCTGGCTTTTCTATGCACATGGAAGAAGTGCTTAAGAAGTGTGAACACTGCTATATGATTTGTGTTGGCAGTCTGCCACGGACAGGCCAATGTAATCTGCGACTGCTGGTAAAACGAAAATGCTCAAAGTGAGAAATTGTCATATTTGACTGGCATGTCTCACTAATGAGATTTCTCACTGAGCATTATGCATGGACTGCAAAAGAATTGACTTTGTTATGTTCCTGCTGCTTCACTAAAAACAGTGTGCAGCGCAAAGCAATTCACGACACCATTGTATTATTCAAACTGTTGGGCAAATAGCTCTCCAGAGGTTTGACAGTGAAACTAAATGTATCAGTATCAGGGATTGTGCAAGGCATCAAGAACAAACCACTAGAAATTCCAAAAGCAATATTCACAACAAACCATCCGGCAAACAAATCATTTAGCGACTCACTGATTCTTTGCTAATGCACAGCACATGGACTCTGCGAGAGCCTGACAGGTGAATCCGATGAATTTAAACACAAAGTGACATAACACACTGTTGTTGCCAACTGTGAGCATCGATTAAAGGAAGTTTCAAATTCAATCAATGTCACAGGAGTCCAGTAGCAGACCATGCCAAAGCATCCAAGTGCACATACAGATGTGAGCTCAGACGTAACGTAGTCTTACCTTCTGGTCTCCACCCGCTTTGAAAGCTCTGTGAGGAGAAGAAGAGACAGGGACAGTTATTAGAGCATTCTTCAAATTACACCTTCTGAGCACTATAATTTCCAAATCAGAAAAATCTGCAATGTTTCATTTAAAAAGACAAGTTGTGTTTGAGACCGTGTCCTGTGTTGAATCTCCTTCCAATTGGAGTATATTATTCAAACTGAAAAAGAAAAATATTGCAATGTATTACAACTAATATTGTAACACTATTCCTGACAAAGTGACACAGTGATGTTCTGCTTGTATTACATTTTAAATCACAATGACGATGCAGGATGTTTACAGCTGACGGATATAACGGTTCTAACTTCCTTTGCGTTCATCTCTAAACATGTGGTTTAGATAATTGGGTTGCATTGGGCTTGTTTGCTTGCATCGCTTGTGTTAGTAATGCCCCATGGACTCCACTGGAATCCTCTTGACGCCCATATCTCAACAATAAAGCTTATCGGCAAAGATGGTAACAAGCGGTAGAAATGATGGGGGAAAAGTTCTCCCTCTGTGGTGGCAATGTAAACACCAACACCTCACCACTTCTCATATAGGCTGTGTGCAGATTCAACCACCCAGCTAAGAATGCTGCAAGTACCACGGTGTTGTACACTTCTTCCCCCTAATCCCAGGATTCACATAACTGCAGTGCCTTTGCTGACTGGAGCAACACAGCAGACGGTTCATTAAAATATCTTTGCACATTAAAATATGGAGGCACCCAGCTTTACATTGCTTGTGGATCCTAAAATAGCTAAACATAAAGCACTACTATCCCCTGACCAATGTTAGCATGCTAAACAAAGCAAGAATGAACCAGCCACACGCACCACAATGTGAAGCGCGTCCTGTGACAATGAGAAATATACAGCTGCTCAGGTCATTGCCTGCTCAACCACTGCTCAATGTTAAAGACACAATGACAACAGCGCTGTGTAGATACAAAGAGAGGAGCGAAGGGAAGACACACTGACATGTCCGTGCATGTTGCACATTGATAGCGTTTCAGCTAGCCTTAACCCACAATTTGATGAGTCACACTTACGAAAATCAGGGATATAAGGGATGTGTACGACAGCTGCTATGTGCTGTATTTATTTTGGCAAACCGGACGAATGTGGAGATGATTAAGTCACTGTTTCATGGAATAAGTTGGTTTGCTTGGACCAGGTTTGACCTGTGCTGAAAGTGAATATGAGCGCTCTATGAGGTCACTTCCTGCCTCATTTCATGGGCAACTTATTTTAGCTGACGCATGCTTGGCTTTCAAGCTGAGAGCCAGAAATTTCCACACAAAAAAAAAAAAAGGAAAGAAAATAGAACAGTCTCCCATGATACTGTAATCAACTGTGCACACATCACCAACATAACCACAACCCTCTAGGCCAATAACTGACAGCGAGCGTTGACATGTGGACCTACCGTGTCCCTGTACTGTAAATGCAACATGAGCCGCTGTCTTTGAAGCCAAAAATCTATTGGGTGTATTTCTTTGATTCCACTCCCTATAAAAAGGCTCTGGATAAAGCCTAAACCTTACCATAAAAAACAAAACAAAAAAAAAAATAAAGACAGAAGATGATATTTGGTGTTGAACAAGATGAGGCACTAAACCAAACAATAGACCATATCTCATCACCGTGCAGCTGTCGTCCTCTCTCGACATAAAAGAAACTGGATGGCTGCCAAGATACGAATAAATAAAACTGACAATAGCTCTTTTTCGAGAAGTGTTTCAGGAAAACAATATTTGCTCGACTTACAATATAATAACAACAGGAGAGGGCGAGATGAAGAGAGAGAACGGGGATTTGTGGGAAGGAAGTCATGGGTAAAAAAAAAAAAACATTTTAAAGTGGAAGAATGTAAAATGTTTACAATAGCTGGCCTCCGCAAGGAGATAGATAGATAGATAAATAGGAGGCAAACCACAGAATGCAAGAAAAGTATGGCTGACGTTAAGTAAACATGCTGGCTTATTACAGGTCTATCAAAACATTACAACATGCCCTGTGAGATAAAGAAAATCATTCTTTCAGTAAATACCCTTAGGAGCGGTGTTTTACAAAGGCACAGTAACAATATTTTCTGCCACTCGTTTTAACACAAAACGCAGCACACAAAGCCACCGTTAGTTTTAATATGCGAGACCCGTTAACACGTGTCGCACATCAACACCCTAATTTCATTCGCATGAGAAAATCCTTACAAATCTCAAACCACTGGAAGGGATGAAATATAAAAAGGGAATAACTACAGCAAACTTTCAGACGGGGGGGGGGCACATCTGGCTCATGTATGATAACTGACTAACCCTCATCCATCCCCCGAGCATGACGTCACTTTCCTTGATTCTTATCGCCTCGCCACAAAGGCGAGCTCTCATTCAGTCTCTGCACTCTGCTCTACCTCCACCCACCTTTCCCTCTCTTACTCTTTTTATTTCTCTCTCTTTTCTGACGTTTAGGGGTTTTTCACCTTTCTCAAGCCTAGTCTATTCAAACTAAACTGACAAACTAGCTTAAATTTAACCACCTTCACTATTTTTTATTTAGCAGAACACGTCATGTCTCAGTATTGATGTCGATACCACCACCACCATCTGTTTTGTTTCACAATCGTTTTCATCACAGAATCGATTAAATGTTTTGCTCATAGAATATCAGATAATAGTGAAAAATGCCCTTTTTAAAATTTCCCACAGTCCAAGAAGGTGTCCTGAAATGCCTTAAAAATGTCCAACTAACCCAAAGATATTCAGTTTACCATCATGTATGACAGAGAAAAGCATCAAATCATCACATTGAGGAGGTTAAACTGACTTGTTTGGCAAACACATGGATGTATGCATGTATGCATGGAATTAAGCTCCTGAATTTCTGGCAGGAGGTATGTGAGCAAGTATAAGTGCTGCCTGTATGAAGGTTATCCAGTGCCAATTAAAATAACTCAAGCTAAATAAAAAATAAATAAAAAATATGATTTCTGACTCACACTTAATAAAAGTGTTTTAATCTGAAGAAAGAGTTTCTCTAATTTCATTACAAAGCTGAGGCATAATGTAACATACCCGTGGCTCCTCTGAAAAATGGTTTATTTAAACCGAACACAGCATTTGGCATGCATATCTGCTGCTAAGTGCAGACTACTCACCCCTGCTCTTGCTTCTTTAGGATGATAAGGACAGAATATTACTGTAATACTACGCTGGGAAGAATCCAGAGAGCATGTACTGCCAATAGCACATAATCCTTTAATAAATAAAAATGTTGAGAGGTTGTTAACTTGCATCTAGATTTCAATAGACATCAAAATACATATTGATTGACGATGATGTGACGTTTTGGAGAATACCTACATCCTGGTCATATCTGCTTTGTACAAGGTTGAATTGTTCGAAATAGTTCGACTCACGACCACTAAATTGTAGCCATTTAAATCCATCATGCTGCTGTCACACTCCATAATCAAAAGCTTATATTTTGCAGGATCACTATGGGTTGATATGTGCACCGGTCTTTACAAATGTGGTTGCAGTTGCACAGTGCGTTTGGCAATGTTTCAATTAGGCGACGCCAGCAAGACTTTGGCAAACATTTTTAGGAAAGAATAAAAAGCATGGGATAAATAGAAAAAACACCTACACCTAAATATGCTATGCGCAGTACCAATTCTGTGACGGTCGAATACAATTTGTAGAGGAGTAATTATACTGCAGTTTGTAAAATGTGAAAAATTTATGTAGATGGTATTGGGCACACCTTTATGCAAACACAGACGAGGAATCCGTGGGGGAAATCTTCCAAGTCTCACAGTTCAGGATTGATGAGAAAAAGCAGAAAGCACTTCAGAAATGACCATATGGTAGAGCTATCTGTACCAAACCCTATTTTTTGTCTTTTTTGGCTGATGGACTAACTTTTCACCAGAATCCAATGAAATATGTTCAGTTGTTTTTGAAATATCATGCTAATTACTGAAATAGACTTCCTTTTTTTTTGGACAGCATTTGCTAGTTGGGACTGCAACTTCCAAGGGAAATGAAATTCAAGTCCAAAACCTAACACTAGCTTGAGCCTTGGGGGAAACGAAATAATGGAATGTGTGCGATGATAACTGTAATACCAATGTGTTTTGCAACTATCTGTCATATAGAGGCAGATTTCAAGGACATTGTGGCGTTTTATCTCTAAGAATGAAGGAGGATATGCGTTTTTGTGGCGATTTATGCTGCTGTGTTTCACAGAGATAAAATGGAGGGTGAGCGATCGTGTAGTGTTTTGTTGCCAGATGGCTTACTTGCTGAGGCTGAGGCTGAGGGAGTCTGTTGCTGCTCTGATCTTGTTCTGTGCCTCCACGTGGGTCATGTTCTCTGCATTGGAGTCGTCGATGGACACCACCCAGTCTCCCACCCCGACACCAGCCTGAGCCGCCTTCCCGCCCGGGGTCAGCTGGGGAAAAGACAACACAAGGAGAGAAACCAGACAGAAGTTAGAGGTTTTTCCCCCCCCACAGGTGATGACCGCACCAGGGGCACTTTTGTTTTGTTATCCATGTCTAAAAAAGAAAACACTTACAACATTAACATTATCTCACACACACACACACACACACACACACCAGCACTTCAAAAGCAAAACGCAGGAAATCTAAACTCACAAAACGTCATGTTCAGTTGACTCTGCTGCAACGTCTGTTAACACTTAATGATTAACTCAGGGAAGTCTGTGTGTGTCTGGGTCTGACAAGTCAGACGAGATATTTCACTCAACACTCCAACAGGCATTATAGGTCATCATGATGTCATCAGTCATCAGCATATGACTTACTGCAGATGTGAGACTCTGAAAGGAACTCTTGAAAGCAGCAGACAGGGACAAATGGTGACAGCATTTACTGGAACAACCCATTTACTTTACCCCCATCCACATATGTATGAGCCGTTTACCTGACTAAAAGAATGACATCATGCTCTCGGGCTGTCACGCCGACTGCAGACATATTGAGTCAGAGCAAAGGGCTGGAGTCTCGTTACAAACAGGAAGAAGTTGACAGTCTATATAGCTAGAAATGTTTTTCTACATGTACACTGACTGTGCCGTCTGCCGTGTGTATTAGTGGTTCAGACGACATGGCAGAGATGCCAAATCGTGTTTAGTAAGGGCTTAGTCAGCTTGCCTTAATGAAACCCTAGACTTGTGTTACATTCTCAGATAGCCAGAGTAAAAAGTGTTCAGCATCCGATAAGCGATCGAGTGAAGGGATTTCTGGCACAAAAAAAAGAAAAAAAAAAGAAAAACCCAAACCCTATTTAGGATTACTCTCTGATGTCATGGATCCCTGCAAATGTTAGCTCATCAAAAGCTCAGAGGTTCAATCAATACTTTTCTGCCGTGTTCAGCTAAGCTGTCACACCTTCCGCTTTGATTCTGCACATTAAAACAAACACTTGTGCTAGCAGGGAGGTAATATGCTCTGTAAACTGATGACAGCTGAGGCTGAAAAACTACTCCGCAGCCCACAAAGACAAGAAAGTTAAAGCCTGCCTTGAATCAAAGCATGTCAACAATAAAAATAGGAAAAAATGCATTCCTTAGAGGCAATCCAAGCTACAGTTATTTTACTGTCAAGTTCAAACATCACTTTAATTGCCTTTGATTTGCACTTACTGGAAGCTATTAGAGAGGTTAAGAAAGAAATAATTTCTCTAGTTTTAACAGTTTACACTGGGGGGAAACAATTATGACATGAACACAAGTGACCTATCCTTGCATAATGCCACTGAGGTCACTATGGAAAGCCACAGACCCCTTATTTACTATTATCCTGGATGCTAAAATTTGAGCATCGTGTCATTTTACCAAAACAAGTAGAACAATGATTTTGATAGCGTTTAACAGCAACATACCCCATGAGCTGTAGTTGTCGAATTAAGATGTTAAAATGTTACTAGCCAGTAGAGAAATAGATACACATGTAGTGTAAAACCTCACCACTGTGGGTTTTTTTTTTTTTTTTTCTTTCTGAAAGAAAAAAAGATTTAAAAAGCTCTTTATGAGAATTACCCTGAGCAACAAGAGCTACTGCAAGCCAACCCTGACATTGGGCAGGACTTCAGGTTTATAGAAAGAGCCAGTTATTCTATTTTTAATAAAATATTATGGGAAATGCAGAAAGGTGAATAATTCAAGGAAAACTGTATTGATACAAATGCATTCCTTCTTATTTTAACAGAATGCTTTGGAGAATATGAAAATGATAAAAAATAATTTAGTATGCAGTCACTGGATCGCAACCCAATTGAACACCAAATGTTGAAACAAACAAAACAATAAATGAGTTAATATATTTTTGAAGAACGGTGTTCATACCGTAGTCCCAGAGTCTTGGGAGGATCTATACCAACGAGCACTGAAGCTCTTCCGGAGGCTTGTGGTGGCCTGACACCTGACTCAGACATTTTCTGTTGGTCTTGTCGCCCGTGTCTGTACTATAAAATTACAAACCACCATCAGAGATTTAAGCTATGATGCGGACATCTAAATGTAAAAGGTGAGAGAGAGAAAAAAGTGAAGCCATGCACGTGTGTCTGTGTGAGCTGAGTTACTGACGGACACAGACACCTGTGCTCCTGGCTCATGTTCAGCGTGCAGCTGCTCCCTCACTTGAGAAGGCAGCAGTTAAAGTTGCTGCGCTCAGACCTTTGGTTGGTAGGGGGCAGATGGAAACCCAATATCCCCCCTCGGCAGTTTGTCAATACGCAGAAGGACAGTGGAAACCATGTTCCTGAATGCAACACACTGCACATCACAAACCCCCTGTGCCAGTGACCCGACAAGATGATGCAGCCACGATATCACAAAGGTGGCGTCTTGATATTTCCAATTCTTCTGACACACGTAGCAAACTAGAAGAAGAGTCATCCTCCCGTCGTCAATGATATTGTGCAAATGTGACCGAAACTCACTTCACACGAATGGCATGACGTTTGTGCAACTGAAGGTATTCAAAACTACAGGGTGAGCCTAACATTTACTAGCCTGTTTCAAGGCTTTTTGGCAGAGCACAGTGGCAGAGCGGCTTTGGAATGCTATTGAATTTCAAAGCATTAGCCAACGTTTCAAAATGCAACGTCTTGAGTTCACCTTTGAAGTGTTTCCCTTGACTGACCCTGCGGGTGAGCCAGGGCCTCATTCTTGCTGCGGGCTGGCTACTCTTGTTTTTGGTTAAACTAATAATGCACTATAAAGTTTATCTACAGCTGTAGATATACTGGCCATGTAACTCTGCACCAGCTCACTTTTATTCTTTCCACGGCTATTTGAGGGCCAAGAGACAGTCTGTCCTTACATCACTCACATAGCACAGCTGATGCAAAGCCATAAATATCCCTCTGGGAAATGGAAAACCAAACCTGCAAGTATGTGGTCCCCCCAGTAATGACTGCAGTGGAACACCTAGCACTTACTCACCTTAAAACGGTGCTGATCACAACATAAGACATTCACATTCACCTCGCCACACAAGAAATGCCCCCTGCGGGCAATCCATCAGCAAGTCCTGAATTATTAAGTCACCCCTCTAACAAGGCCTCATTTCCCCGGGTTTGTGTGTGCGTGCGTGTGTCTGAGGGAGAGGGAGTGTTTAAGAGCATACAGGGTGTACATCTCAGACAGAGACGCACACAGAGAGACAGGAACAGAAGACTCGATGACACATCCAGCTGGAGAGACAGTCACAAATCTCCCCACTCAATCGACGTGACATCATCTGTCATTTCCTCTGAACATTTGATTTCAGCGGTGTGGCATGTGTTTGTCGATAGAAACCAGATGGTGCTCAGGAAGCTCAGTTATGATATCATAATGTTTATGGTATCGAGATGGGGTGGAGATGTATGGAGAAACTCCCTCTGAGGAGCGCCAGGCTGGGGAAGACCCAATCCAAGCAGCAACGTAATAGACATCTTGATTCCTACATTTTATGCCTTTGCTGTCAAAAACAGGACGTTGGGGCAGACATGCAGAGAGAGAGAGCTATATATAAAAAACATTTTACTTAAGTAGACCTCCGTCTTCTCAAGGTCACGGACGTCTAGAGAAATTCCAATTTGGAAAAAGGTTTAGTCAGAAAAGGGCAAAGACACAGTAGGATGTTTCTGGAGGCAGACCATGCCTACTGGACATTTAACCTATGTTTGACCCAATCATAGGAGATGGCTGTCGGGCGATATAATCCTTTAGACTCGAGCCAACAACTGTATTCCCAGAAACAGTACTGCAAGACCACAGAATTACATTACAATTACATAAAAGTTTCAGTTGTGCTAGTCAAGTCGTTCATTAAGGTGCACTATGCTGATTTTAGACGTGAAGCCCAGTTTACTGGTCATGGTTAGCACTACTCACTCTGTCAAAACATTTGTATAATGTCTCCTGTGGCTTTGAAAAGTCTGAATAAATAATCCTGCATTATATCTGCACTTGGTGCATTTAATATCTTTGTTGTAAAGCACTTTGAACTGCATTTCTTGTATGCAAGGTGCTATATAAATAAAGTTTATTATTATTATTATATAGTGTAGATGTGGGCACCAACCAGGCATCCGGGTCGAGGCTATTGAGCTCATTATGGAAAATGTAGGATGCAGTGCTTTTGGCGCTTGATGCAAACAACCGAGTCCCTAAACTTTATGGAAGTGCAATGCCACATACTGCTGTGCCCAGTATCACCATGTCAGTATAAAAGGAGTATAATGACATTTCACTTAAACAGAGAAAGGCATTGCTTTCTCATTGTTTTCTTTTTCCTTTGTTTTCCCTTAATGGGATGGTGAAAGCTCAATATTTCACTGGTTTTTATGCATCGACTAACACAAGACTAAAAAACAAGAAGTGGGATATTGATACTAAAAAGAGTGGAATAAAAGTTATGTACATATTTTTTCAGTTGATAAATGGGTGTGTATATATTATGCTATGGTCAAAAAGTTATTTTTCCTCTCACAGCGACTTAATTTGTCTTGGCATGGTCTCCCTTCCTCTGATCTCACTGGGAAAGCATTCCCGTGAGATTGTGGGAGTCCATCATATGCACGAGAAAAGTGAGTGTGGAAGACATATTAGACACAGAAAGGAGACAATAGGATTGGCTGTTGGCAGTAGCAGGGTGGATATGAGAAAAATCCCAGGAATGCTGAGAAAGCATAGCTTTCCAGTCTCGCAGACAGAGGAGGAAGGAAACAAGAGGATTCATAAAACATGGAAACCTATAGGCTTATACCAAATCACTCACACACAGACCCAGAACTTTCCAAATGAATATAAAGAGAGTCAGAATCCCCATTTACAAAACAAAAAAAGGCAAGGAAGATGATTAAATACGAAGTTATTCATGATGTCACAATCTGCCACATTAAGACCAAACTCAAACAAACTAAAATAACCATAAGCTCTAAATATAAATCTGGTCTCAACAGCACCAATTGTCATCAAATCTTTGCAAAAACACTTTAAGAACAAATTGATCGTTCAGGAGTTCGCATGCAATCTCTTGGCTTTGCAGCATTTTTACTGAGCCTTTTGGTCTGTCACTCCACATGTTCTTCATTGTGTAAATCACTTTTAACTGACTGTCTGGGATGAGATGCTTATCTCATCAGCTACAAGCTAGTAAAGAAAGACCACCCACTAAATTCATCCAATGTGAGGCCAGCAAGTGCAGACCTGACTTTTCTTCCCGTTATTAAGGAATGCTGCGTTTCTTTCAGGCTTACATCCCCCTTGCTGGGTTGTTTTCGTCATCTGCGACTCTGTGATTCACTGCCCAGACTTTTATGACAATTGCAGGCAGAGCAAACTGCCCCCGAGAGGTAAAGAGAAAACCCGTCACATCTTTACAAATCCTGTACCCTGAGGCCTGGTGGGCTGCTGGAACGAGCCGCAAAGATATTCGCAAAGAAAGGCTCTTGCAATAGAGAAAATGTAAGCCATATTTCTGTCAGTGAGGAAAATCAGCATGCGTATTGTAACTGGATTGCAGAAAAACAGGCCTCATGCACTGGCTGATTAGACAAAGCAATTAAACGCCTGACACACCCACTGACATTCACCCTACACTACGCCGTGCCCGTCTAGACTGAAATTCCTCCAAGTCAACGCCCATATCCCACCTAAAATCCTCGTTCTGTCAAATAAAGTTTTTACATCCGTTTGGTCTTCCATGGGTGGAAGAAAATGTTCCTTGTGAATCCAAGGGGAACGTTGTGTTTCTGACTGCAACGCATGCCAGAGAGCTGAGAAGATAGAAGCAAGACATGTACTGACAAGGCTGGTGACAGCGGCTGCCCTCTCACCACAGACTTACTCTACACGCAACCTCAGCGAGATGCTACTTACAACACACTGTGGGCTACTCTATAGGCCATACTAATCAACGCAACATAAAATGGTGCACCATTTGTTTGCAGCTTTTAATCTCAATGTTATATTACTTATAACTGGGTTTTTGACAACTACAAAGAAGCAAATAATTGAAAGTGTTTGAAAGACTGTGTGTGGTGGTAGTCTTGTGAGGCTAAGGCCTGACCCACAAAAATTACCTCCTAATTATCTCCAAAATAGGAAACCGCAAATACTGAACAGAACTGATGATTTAATAAATGCAAAAAACAAAAATCGGTCTAACGTTTATAGATCACCCCGGCCTCTAAGGTAGCAATATAATGACGACAGTGGAGAATGAGTGCGTAATAGAATGCTAGGTCTGTGTTTGCAATAGCTGGCGGCAATGTTGGAATGATTCTGTGTGCGCGCATGCATGTGTGGCTACAAGCGAGAATGTGTGTGTTTGTTAGGCAAAGGAGCGCTGCACTTATAAGGCCTGGAAAGTGCTTGCTGCTCTCTTCAATAGCAGCGGTAGTTCATAGAGTATCTGGAAATTAATTCAGTGAAGAGGTAGTGACCTAACATGGAGAGTACAAACGAGAGCATGTCCTTGTAACCAATTAAAACTATTAATGCAAAGGAGCTGGATGTTAAGACTGACTGGATGAGGGTTGGTACATAGCATAAAAAAAAAAATATGTGAATGATATGAAAATGAACACCACAGTCTGCAAACGGTGGCATGAATGTGCTCAGGGAACTAAACACTAACAGAACCTTGTAAATAAGCCATGGCTTTTATATAGACGCTTGAGGAACATAAATGACTTTTTAAAAAAAGGACGATGCTCCATGCAAACCTTCAAGAGTGCAATGGCCTCAATAATCCCAGATAGAGAGAAGTAATAATTATTGACACCAATAAAACAGTTTCTTACCCTTGATACTGTGAGGGGCATGCTGAAGTCCTTGCCACCCTGCAGCCTGAAGCCCCAAGGTGCTGGGCCGCTCAGGGTTACAGAGTATACGTTCATATCCTTAGGGAAGACAAAGGAGGAAATGGTGTCTTAATTAGTCAGGAAGCTCGGAAAACATTTTCAAGGGCACACGTCCTGTTCTACTTCATCGCAGCAGCTTACTGCTGGTTGTCGGGTTGTTTCCAACACAAACAAACATGTTCCCTACAGAAACTGACATTGATGTCGTTTTCTTTCATGTTACAGCTTGTTTTAAGAATAACCATGTTACAATAATTCATTAAATGTGTCTTTTGGTAGAAATAAAATGCAATTAATTTACTTGAATTTGGCTGTTTGCATTACGTACAAGACACTGAGACAACACGTTCCTGCATTTAGCAAACACACAAACTAATGGGTTGCCATCCCTTGTGTCATAATCAGAGTGTAACAAAGTGCAAATGAGTACCACAGAAAACATCAGCATCGTAAATCTACTGGACAATAAGAACAGCAGCGGCATTTAACAGTCACACTCTAATGATTCAACCATTAAAGTGAGCGACAACAAAATCAGTGGCCCACTGTATACAAACATGTCTCGACATTTCTGAAAATTTCACATAATTTGAACTGTGAGAAAAAAAAACAAAAAAGGAAAAAGAACTTCACCAGGACTAAATTAGTGATGTTGAAGGCAAGTCACTCCATAACCAGGCAATTTTAAGAACCAAAGGAAACTTGAGACGTAGAGTTACGTCACTTGCTCCTGATTGCGAGTTACGTCTGTTCCGCTGACCTTCGTACCTGTACCCCTAACACTCCTCCTCCTCCTCCTCCTCCTCCTCCGGTGTCATTGCACTTTGTGACACACAGCCAGCTACCACGCAGACCTACCTCGTCCTCAAGGGCCGGCCGATACCCACATACTCCCAAAGCTGGGAGAAAGCTAGAGAGTCAGTAAGCTAGAACAAGCAGGTTCTCTCTCTGCTGGCAACCCCCCCCCACTGTCTGTGAGGCAGGCAAGCCCCAGCCTCTCCTCGCTCCTCAGAGGCTATATAAGGAATGTAAAACTACACCAAACTATTTCAGCCCAACACCCACATGAGTCACAGAGAGGGGGGGAAAGAGGGAAGTCAACTGCCCCCATATTCTGCCAAAAGCCTGCCACGTTAAAGTCAAAGGATTTTCTTTTCCCTCCCCAAAGTGTATTTGAGAAGCGTCAGACGGCCACAAACGGAGTGAAACTTATGGAATTCCACAGTCCTTCTGTGTTCTGTAGGGCATGACGTCAAGTCCTTACAGCAACAGAGCAGCTCTCGTATATTAAAAATTAAAATAGGAGTGCACACACAAAACAAACAGTAATACGGTCCCTGTCTAAACTACCATATAATAAAAAGGCAAGCAGCCCGAATTATCCCATTATTAAACCTGGAACCTGCCGTTTTCATCTCTTCCATCTTTTTGCCTTTTCAATTCACGTCCACGTATGAGGCCGTCTGTTCACAGACTTTGATAGCAAAAAACTTGGGATTGGCTTATAATGTCACTTTTCCCATATTACAGGAGCCACGACAGAGATGCAGCAGGTAGATCCGGCTACCTGCTGGAGACAGCAGATGGAGAGAGAGAGCCACAGCAGCAAACAGGTAGGCGAGCTTTCACTGCAAGTTCACCATTTAGTTGTTTTAAGGACAGATTCTAAGAAGACAGCGCAGGTAGCAGCATGAACCTGGATGCGTTTCCACCCTCCACATCAACCAGCAGCCAATAGATATGCTGGCGATGCCGGTGCTGCCAGGTCGTCCCTGTTTATGGAATTGCTATTTATAATCCGCCACGGTGGCGCTATAATGTTCCTATAGGGACGTCGCAGGCTGCAACACACGGAATTACACGGCGACTTCTTCTGGGTTAACCGGCGGCGCAATTACGAGCCGACATGGCTTTACTTTTAATTCATTCCTGCGGGTCGTCCGACGGCTCCGACTCTGAACACTTTGGGAGACGAGCAGCAAATAAAACACACTCACACTCACACAAACGGACGCGAGCACCGGACAGAGTCCCGCCTCGGACAGAGGTCGCGTCGCGCCGCTACAGACCGTCGGTGGTTCCGAGCAGCGGTGCAGCCGAACACTCAGGGGGGAAAAGTTGGCGTTCAAAAGTTGAATTATCTCACCTCTTGTCCCTCCATCGCGAGTCAGTCTGCTGAATACCGTGGAGAGCGAAACGGTCGGTCGGTCTGTCTGTCTGTCGGCAAGTAGACTAACTGTCGGACTTCCTCACAGCGGACGTCAGGAAGCCACCGCGGATCCCCTCGGTGAGCCGCGAGCTCATTCCCTCAAATTCTTTTTAGCAGGACGCGGCCGAAACGTCAGAGGTCACGTGGGCCGCCGAGCGCGGCTTCGCAGCTAACCAGCGCGCGCTCACGCGCAGCGGCCATGATGGCCCGTCACGCCGCCCTGCTGCGGGAGGCGGCGCTGCACCTTCGCACAAAATGAAGGGACACATATCGATTATACACGTTGTTCTCAATCAGATTTTTATTTATTTATTTATTTTTTGCTTTCACAGCTAGTGATTAGGCAGATCGGAAATGAGAAATGTTTACCGTTGTCTCTGAAGGTAAATACTACACGTTTCTCATTTTCATATATGCTACTCAAAAATATTAAAGGAACAGATTGGAAACACGTCAGATCTCAACGGGAAGAAAAGTCATGCAGGGTAATGTGCTTAAAAAGTGTTCCTTTAATTCTTTTGAGCAGTGTGTATATGCAATCCACTCCATTTATCTGACAGATATAGTTACTGCTTCGCTATTCATATTTTACATACAGAGCATATCATGAGCTTTAAAGAAAATAACGATCAAAAAAGTGTCAATCTACTATCTATAGATATTTGCTATACTTATGTAGACTTATGTAGCTAACACGTACTTATTTTACTGGAGTAGAATTTTGAATGCAAAACGTTTGTTAAAGTTGCTCTAACTTTGAAGTTTAATATTTTACATGCAGAACATATAATGAGCTTCAAAACAATGCAACACGATGCATTGCTATGGAATAAACCGGATAATAAATAGTACAAAATAGCTCCACCTCGAACCAGCTGCATTGCACTAATGATGGGTGCCACTTTCTAAAAAGGCATACTTTATGGGGGGTTTTAAGTTGTAACAAATGGCTTGGTTTATATTTTAAAAAATAATTTTGAGTAATCATAGGTAGGAACTTTAAGTTGTACAAAATAAATAAATAAATTTGGCTGGTATGTCTTCCTTTACATGGAGACATTCTGCATGAGTGCAGAATTATATTTTGGTACTTATGTATGAAGCAAATGAGCACTTATTTCACTTAGGTAAAATTCTGAATGCAAACTTTCATTTGTAATGGGAGTATTTTTACATTGTGTAATTGCTTCTTAAATACTGTTAAATAGATAGGCTACAGATATATAATGACCTGTTTATCCGTTAGATCTGACAGTGGAACTATTCTGCCACTCATTATTTCTCAGATGAAAGAAAGTAACATGTCCCATCAACTAATCATAAGTAAATTAATAGGAGTTTGGAAGGAAATGTTTTGGTATAGATATACTGTATGTGTGGTTTTAAGAAGTACAACCGGTCCTTACTTTCTGCTCTATCGGGAAAAATAACATGAAAATTACATTTACTTAACTCCTTGCATGTTGTTTATAAATGTGCTATATACAGTATGTGCTTATTATTATTATTATTATTATTATTGTAACAGCAACATTTATCATCACTTTGAGGTTTATGGCTTTTGATCAAATGCGTCTCAAGGCCCGCTGACAAAAGAGATGCAGCACATGGCGGCCAGCAGGTGGAGCCAAACGGCAACACAAGGGAAACGGTACCCTGAGGGTGCTGCCCTGCTCCATCATCAGTGTGGCTGAACAAGTGAAAAAAAAACCATGAATCATCGGTGAGGGCCTTAAGTCAAAGCGTAGGTTGTTTATTACAGTCGACTTAATCATTGGCCCTGTTGCACACAGTAGTTTAATCGGAGCAGCTGAAATTGGAGTGAAATACGCTGTTAAGCATTAACGTTGCGGAGCTGGTCGCCTAATTTCGCGGCTTTGACGTTAGCTAGCTAAACTTGTAAACACTTTGTGAAAGATGGCTGACAACGGAGCACACCCGGCCGAAGAGGACCCCGCGGCAGCTTTTCTGGCTCAGCAGGAGAGCGAGATAGCGGGGATAGAGAACGACGCCGACGGGTTTGGGGAGCTGGAAGGACCGGGCGGCCAGCAGCCGTCTCCGCCGCAGTTCGTCAACTATGGCAAGTTTGTAACGTGAGCTAATGCCAGCGTCAGCTAGCAAGTAAGCGAGCTAACTAAAGCTGGCTAAGTGTTGGACTGGACTAGTAGTAGTTGGCGAACACTGGGCCTGTTCTTATATGTTAACAGTAGCATCGCGACAGTGTATACAGTCTGGTAGTGTATCAGTTAGCGTAGTCTAAACGAATGAAACGTTAGCCTATCCTAGCGTAACAGAGCTAACTGACGGCAGTGCGTTTGTTTGTTTGTTTGCGCACCAACACGTACGCTGGTAATTCCGCAGCAGAGCATCCCGAGGTTGTGATTTTAGAGACGTCAAAACTATGTAGCATTTTACTAACACTGATTACTACCCAGCAAGTGTGCGTAGTAACGTTATACAGTGTTGACTGTGCTAAATGATAGTAGCTAACTGGTCACACCTCTCCGGGAAAACCTGTGTTGCTGCATTTCTGAGTTCCAAGTTAACATTTAGCCTGCACGACGAGCTGACACTGCCATGGTAACTCTCAGCAGCGAACACAAGTCGGTGATGAGGAAGTAGCTGACTGTGACAAACTCAAAAGAAGCTCATCCTAACACTGAACTTTGTTTTCTTATAACAATGTTAGACCTTTTCGGAGACGACGAGCCTGCCACATTGAATGGGGACATGTTTCCGGTGAGCTGTACAGATATCTTAAGCCTGCTTCTTAAATTATATTTAATCGCTTGTCAAGTCTGTCTCTTTGTGTGTGTGTGTGTGTGCGTGTGTGTGTGTGTGTGGTTGAGTTTCATCCCGGACACTTTCCCTTTGTATTTTGTATTGGCATTCTTGTATGGGATGATGTGATGGCTTTATCAT
>JAVQJF010051120.1:0-21321 GCA_036023855.1 Gadopsis marmoratus | reverse complement strand
ACCATTACAACCTTTTACAACTCACATCTAGTCATCCAAAGCATAAATTAGTGTGTGAATGCTGACTAACTGTTTAATCATGGGGAAGGGAGGAGAGAAACACAGGATCCTTTTAAAGTAACAGACTGCTGTGGCTCAAGAGATAGAGCTGTTGACCTTCAACCCCAGGACTCACGAGGAGATGAGAGGAGAGGAGACTGTACACTTCACTGTTAATACATGGAAACCTACTTGAGTCTGTCTCTCTCAGTGCATGTATGTGGGTCTCTGTCTTCCTGAACATCAATCCACCAATCAGAAGAGAGCAACAAGTTTGTGTCTGCTCTGATTGGTGGATTGATGTTGGAGGATCAAATGTTTATAAACAAGTGCTGCTAATCAAGAGAGGAGCAACACACTACACAGGTAGGGCTGCTGACCCCAAACCCAGGGGTTGGTGGTTCGAATCCAGCTCTTTAACATACTAATTATATAATTTCAAGCCAGCTATCCAGTTTAGCATCAACCTTTCAACAAACTTTAATTTTTAGTTCTTTTCATTATTTTTTCACAATTTATACTTAAAATATTGTGCATTCTTCAACAATTAATTACAAAATCACAGTTCTTTCAGCTTTTTTGTATTTCAGCTATTTGCTTCTTCTTCCATATGTTACATTTCAGCTTCCATTTCTGCCAGTTCATTTCACATTTCTGCATTTCAGATTTGTGCATTTTCTGCAGTTTTTTTCCACAGCTATCCAGTTTAGCAACAGCCTTTCAGCATCAGCATTCACACGCATTTTCTGCAGGAAATGCAATTTTTCTAGTTTGAGGTTGTTTTTTTTTCTGTGGTGTCAAACTAGACATGATTGCTGATACGTGATGTATTTTATTTGCAATTATATTTTTTAACTCTGACCTTTTTCTGTCCTTTCATGTTTCACATTTAGTACTTCTCAGCTTTACGTTTTACTGCGTGTGGCGAATAAAACATCCTGTAATCACTGATGGAGAAATCTCTTCCGTCTCCATCAGATACATGTGAGGGGCAAACAGGCATCCAGCGCACTGTTTCAACGCCGCCTTTGACCTTCAACCACCGAGGACGAACTGCTGAACATACAACACCATCAGACCTTTTCAGAGACTGCGACAGAAATCCTCTGCAGGATACGAGCACAGCCAGCGGCAAGTCCTGTCTAGCAAATCGCAGCAAAGGACAGGTAGGAAGAAAAACGAGGACAGTCTACTCAAGTTTGTCTCTGTCTTTTAAATTTAGCTCTACAATGTTGACCATGTTACCTAAATATTAGTTATCTAATTTTTATTTGAGGTTTGCTGAAAGTGACCCCTGTTAGACCATTAATACTCAGCACCACCTGTTTGTTTTCTTAGAGGGACGTGCTGAGGCAAGTCACATTTCAGCCTGACGAATGCGACGAGACATCTGCCTCAGACAGGCTTCATTTGCAGCCTTTACTCGGGTATGACTGGATAGCAGGTATGCCCTTTTTGTACTCTCACTGTCTACTTCTTTCTTATACACATTCTCATCTACTGGAGCCCTAACAGGTCACGTTTGTTCCCTCTAAGGAGTCCTGGATGCTGAGGACTCCCTGATAGAGCGCTCTGACGACTTCTTCAATGACTTGCGCATGTTTCGAACGCTCAATAAAGACCAGTGTGTCCACAGCCCACAAGCAGAGTAAGTGATTCACACTGGATTGCACTTGCGACTGATTGCGTGTGTCAAGTTTACCTGTGATTTGTGATGGTTTCATTGAATTACTATGAAATGGCTCTCATAGATTTTCTGAGGAGAACCACTCAAGCCTGCCGCTGCTAACAGACGGGGACGGTCCAGAGGCTAACGTGGACACTCATCAGTGTAAGAGGGGTTATTTATTTGAATAGGCTCCTCCTTGTTTTTCTTTTCATAATAGCTGAAGTAGTTCTCTGCTTGCTCACCTTTTGTTCAGGTACATTCTCTTACAGGATTAACAGCAGACTGTTCCCCGTTCCGCTCCAATCCAAGGAGTGCTGCCCGGTGTGCAAAAAGCACAAATCCTCCCACCCTCACAGTACTGCTGAACCAGCTCTCATCAGGTAATGATGATGTGCTCCTTCGCTGCCTTTTAAGACCACTTACGAACAACAGAGCATTTAATAGGCACCAGCCAACAGACATTTTTAATTAATGAATCCAAAAGCCGATGGAGCCCTCGGGTACAACTGAGAACTTTTATACGGTGTTATTTTATTACAGTCTGAAACAAGTCCTGCTCCTGGCTTTAGTTAGGCTGTGAGTGTCACTGTCAACCAACAGTACCTACAGTAGTAGTGTGTGGTCCTTTTTAAAAACACTAAAGCAGAATGAAAGGGCTATAATGTATCAAGGCCGTGGGTTCAGGCATCCTCAGGGATTCCAGTAGTCATCACTAAAATGATCAAAAACTGTTTTTAATGGTTTAGTAATAATAAGACATTATCAGACCTTTTTATAAAATTTCTTAACATCCAAATCAGTGGTCGATGAGACAAAATCATCTCTGTAGCTTGAATATTTGTCTTTTTGGTGGTCCGTGTCATGAAAATGTTTATGAATTATGCGGAGAGAGGTTGGTTAGAGTTTTTAAACTAATTAAAAGTCTTTAACTATGTTTTCTTTTGTTTATTTTTAAGAGAATCCGTTTTTTTCAAGTTAGATTCAAATCGTCACAAAATGTCTCATGATTGTCCCTTTTCTGTTTAATTTTTAAGGGTCAGCATTCCTCGCTCCACCCTCTTGCCACCTTACAAATACAAAGCTCATCGGCGATGCAGTTTTGACCCTTCTGATAGTTTGGGGTTGCCGACGGTGAGTAGGCTGTGAATTACTGCATGGCACTTTTTGATGGGATGATGATAAGATTACTAAGCTGCTCCATTTTCCCATAACACCTCTGTGTTTAAACTAACACACTAAGTTTTATCAGTGTACCACGGTCTCTTTTTTTCATCTTCATTTATCTCTCTGGT
The DNA here is from genome assembly GCA_036023855.1 of Gadopsis marmoratus. NCBI lineage: Eukaryota > Metazoa > Chordata > Actinopteri > Centrarchiformes > Percichthyidae > Gadopsis > Gadopsis marmoratus. The sequence goes on along the minus strand of JAVQJF010051120.1, from coordinate 18,321 downwards.
CTCGTCCAGCACTGTCTGTCGGGCTGGTCGAACACAGGTCAGAGCACGCTGCCGCCACCCAGCAGCCTCGATCTGCGGAGCAGTCTGAATGTGAAGAGCTCCACTGGGTCACAGAACAACGAACTGGAGGTGAGACACTGCAGGCTTCCTACTGTATCACAAACTTAAATATTCTAGACCTTTTTCACAGCACATTTTGACTCGTCATAGCAGGAAAAGCACAGAGAAGACATTATCGATGGCTCAGTTCCATTGTGTCCAAGTAAGCAGGGCCCTGTAACTGGCTTCTGTAAATGAAATGCAGAATTGATTACGCCTGTGCTTTTCCTACTGTGACATGTCAAAATGTCTGCTGTGAAAAATGTGTATAGAAAAGTAATCTAAAAACAAATAATTGTTTGTCTCAAATGTGACTGGATATTTGAAAACAATGACAAAGAAAAAGACCAATGTGGACATACATGGCACAAATCTCAAATTGTGTTTGGTTCCCCCCCCCCCAGGGTCTCTCTGCGCCCAAAGTGTCCTGTAACCAGATCTCAGATGTGTCTCGCTTGGCTCGGCACAACTTGCAACACTTCTCACCCAAAAGAAAACTAGGAAGCACCCGTTGCCCTTTGCACTGACAGACCATTAATTTCTATTGTTAAGCAATCATAGCAGTTCCTGTGAGTTTGACGCATCCCGATTTCCTTTTTCTATGCTAATGTTTTAAGCATCTGTATTTCAGTAGTGCTTTTCAGAACTTTTAATATCTCTGCCAAGTGTGAACGCTACAAGTTGAGTTTTCAATATGAAACAAACATTGATCTAAAAAGAGCATGCCAAGAGTGCATTGACTTTTGTAAGTGATCTTAAATAGATTAATTTGAAACATGGGACCAATGTTTTCGAGAATGTAATGAGTCAAATGAAATGCTACGTGTTAAGAGCAGCGTATTTGTTCTCATCTGACTTAAAGTTGGCACACATTGAGACTCCACATGTGGCTGTCAGCAGCCTTGTGGACATGAAGCAAGAGATCATAACGTTACGCTACAGGGAAGAGGAAAGACCTGTTCCGTTTTAGAAACATGTAGCTGAGGTTAAATTTGAGTTTGCTTAGTAAACCTCATGACATTAAGCAACTTGTTTTGAATCATCCCTGTTGCTCAGACACCAGTTGGTGTTTCCCTTTCCAGCTGTTTTATTTGGCGTGCATGTTCGGCATACTTCTGTTTTCAACTTCCTTTGGCACTTCCTTACTGTGGGACTGAAAAGACTAGTGCAGAGGCGAGGCTGAGGTACTGTACAGAGGCTGCAATTCACAGGAAACCACAACCACTTTACTTAATGTCAAATACTGTAGATACCCACCTATGACTAGTTATTCCAGTTTCTGTCATGCAGGCTATCACATTTGAAAAAAATACAGGCGGACTGTTCATCTTCATCTTCGATGGGATTCTGTGTCACGAGTGATGGTGAAGGTGATGCGTTGTGATACTACATTGTATTCATGCTCTGCTCATTTTCATTGGACAGCTATTCTGATACAAACAACCTACTGAGCAACCTTTGTCAATACACTGTAACCCAACACTCAGCAGTGATCAGATGTTGAAGTCAGACATTTTCCAGAAAGTGATTGATGATTGGCATTTATCCAAGGGAGATAAATCAGGTAGCACAGATGATTTACTTCATTGGTAAATATTAGAGTCTGAAAATGACCATACCAGTGTCCCTTGCATGTTTTATCCCACGTCCTTCAAATCATAAATATTAAAATTGATGTTTTTTTTTGTTTGTTTTTTTACCTTCAGGCAGAAATTGGTTTCCATTTCACACTGTATAGGGAAAAAAACAGGATTTGAAACTTGCTTTGACACATCACTGAACATCAATACCTGCTTTTTATGGTTTTCAATTGTGCATTGTCATTGCTTGTTGAAAAACACTATTTAAGAATGTGACTTCTGCAAACATAAAGCCAGACTGTGTGTAGTATGTTCATACTGTATCTGCCTGAATCAAGTTTGTCACAGAAAACCCAGTGAAACACTGAACATGTTACACGGCAAATGGAATTTACTACAATAGACAACACATAACAACACCAGGACTGCTGTACTTGAGCACCAGAGAAATGTTGAGGATGTGGGAGGGGGAACATTATTGTGAAATGTCAATGTCTCACACAGGAACAAACAAAGCGAAGTATGGGGGCCATCATCTAGGTAGACATCTGCATGTACACTACGGCGGCTGAATTATGAGAAGACATGTTTTGACAACAGTCAGTAGAGGGTAGAGTACAATAAAGTAAACCTTTGAGCCCCTTTTTGACTTATTCCCTTGTCTCCACAAGCAGGCCAAAGTGTAAAGGTTGAGATGATGTATAACTTCAGTGCCTTGCTCGGTGTTGTCAAACACCAGCAGCCACAGAGCGTCTGGCCTCTGGTTTGAGAGGCGGTTTCTGCAATCATTATTGTGGAACAACAATACCGCTATTATCCAACTATCTGCAATAATATCCTGCCACAGCACAGAAACCCAGCGGAACGGGTCAGTTCTTCTTAAAAACACGTTGCAAATTTTCTCCATATCCTGATTCAGATTCTGTGATAACGAAAACAATTGCTATTAAAGTTGATGCTGCACACCAAGCTGAGCTTTGTGAACTGCAACTGGACTTAAGACATAAACAAGAAGAGAACATCTTAATGAATCAACTTCCTGTATTGGTAGTGGGTTTATTTTGGCCAAAAAGTCAGTGTTGCATATTTTCCACCAATTTACACAAAGGAAATGAACCACGCAGAGAGCAGCTCAGAAAACGTTTCTCTTTTTTTTTTTTTCTGCACCTCCTACTATTCAAGTTGATTTATGAATGAAATATTGACATAAAAACTTGTATGTAGGGGAAAAAACTTTTGCATTTCAGTCGTACGACCAGGATATTGGCCTTGGATTAAAATAATTTCTGTAGATTGTGTATTTTATACGGACTCACCCAAAGTTGGACTTTCCGATTGAAACCCCTTGATTCCACACAGGTAATCTCCATTTAACTAACTACAGTATGTGACTACTTACACCAACTGGCTGCACCAGTGATGATTTAGACGTTTCCTGTTAAAGAGGGTGAATACTTGCAAACAGATCATTCATTTTGATCCCTTTGCGGAGATCGTTTTTCTGTTCAGTCACATTAAATGTGCTTTGATTCAGTGCTGTAAAACAGGAAAACTAGTAAAGGTGAGTATGAATACCGTTTACAGGCACTGTACATTTCCTCTAACCAGCTGCAGGTGAATCAATGATGGATTCATTGTTTTTTCAACTGTGAGAAGTATCAGCTTTCATCTAAATTCAGTCTGGCCTCATAATGATTATTCATCAGCTCTGTCAATGTAGGTTAGAGCCTGCTGCTCGTTTCCTTCCTTCAAGCACTCGACTCAGTTCAAGGAAATTGCTCGTGTCTGCACAGACTGCCGACCCGCCTTTATAAAATGATCAGTACAGTGCGCACGCTGGTCGCTGTGTCCTCTACAGCCTACAATTTGCTTTAAAGAAGCAATGAGGGGCTTCCTTTTACTGCTGGTTCTGCTGAATGCCCAAACTTCCAAGGTAGGCTTTGTGTCCGTCTGCAAATCTGTCCTGTGTGTTTGCGGTGTTTATCAGGGGCTCTGGACGGGCTGAGTATCAGCCAGTGTTGATGACAAACATGTTGCTGAAACACAGTGTGAGTTGTTAGTTTTACGTTTTACTTCCTTGAATAATTTCATGGGAGTGTGAGGTTAAATAAGCAGGCAGAGTACTTTCAAAGTCATCAAAACGTGTAAAATCATTTTTGTGTTATAATGCTGAATGTAAATGTAAATGCCATGGACCCAACTCAGTTCTAATTTATTTTTAAAACGTTTATTTTCTGTGTCAATATCAGTTTTGTCCTGAGCGTGACAATGTTACATTATAGAAAGTCTTATACGTAGTTGTGGTGTAGTGAACCTGTATGAATATTTGGTTTCGGTACCTTGGCATCTGATGCAGTTTCAGACTGAATGTCTCATTGTTAAGAGACTCGGTTATGATATGCAGCAACCCATTCTATTGCCTTCTAGTAGGCCTATCGGTTAACAAGGATGAGTTATTTTAAGCATGCAGCCAGGAGGAAAAGCAAAAAGCAGAATGTTTTCTTTCATAAACTGTCGGTAAATGATAACACAGAGCTTCACAGAGGTTTATCTTTTCGTCACATCTCATGCGAACAGTGGTCACACCGCCAAAAGAAGTCTTGTGTTTCTGAGACGAGGGCTTCTAGATTGCCGCCTCTGTTTCCTGTAATACGAGAAATACACTGCTGCTGTCAGCACATTCTAACTTTTGCTTGTCATTGGAGGGCACTGTGGTGAGAGACTTCTGCACAGGACAGGTGTGTCAGCAGCAGTGCACTGTGTTGTGACGTTTCAGCACACCGATACAGTGGTTCTAGTAGCTGTGTTTATTGTTATTTCGGCATGTGTGTGTGAGAGAGAGGTTGCACCCGGGTTACTGCATGAATGCAGTGTATGAAGCCCAAAGCCTGAAGATTTTGGAGGGCCCCACAGAGAGGAGAGATACCGTAGAGGTGAAATGCACCTCCTGCAAATTCAGAACAATGGCTGCCTGTTTGGCCACAGCTGCGGCTCAGGCCAGCAGCATTACCAGAAGGGAAGAGGTGGGTGCATATGTGGGTGGTCGGGTATTACTTTAAGCTCCTGTTTACTGGGGTAAAAACCTCGCCAGTCATTGGTCAACTTTGTCTGTTTCCCCTGTCAGCAAATGACTAAATTGTTGACTTTAAAATGACTACCTTTTCTGATTGGTTTAGGCTTATGATTTACCTCAGAGCAGGTGCATTTCATGGAAAAACGTCTGGCTGATACAGAAGTGGACTGCAAATATTTTCAACTTTAGTCATTTCAAAACTGCTAAAGTTACCTTGAAGCTCAAGGCCCCCCAGCAGTCTTCATGCAGCTCACGTGTGTCAGGATTACAAGAAAATACTTTAATGTTTTTCACTACCCTCATCTGAACAGGTGAAGATGAGTTGCTCTCAAGTTTCGTCTCTTCCCAATAGGTCTGCTCTCAGCCCTATGTGGCAAACTCAGATGGAACCTGTCGCAACTCAACAACAGAGTACCGGTTAGATGATTCTAAACTGTGCTGCAAGAAATGCCTCCCTGGTAAGTGCAGTCCTGTAAACACAGCAAGGAGTGCAATTTGTAAATCTTCTTAATAATAATGTGCACTCATACCAATGCTTAAGTACATATTGTACTGAAAGACCAAGATAGATATCAATATAGAATAATTGTTAATCACAGTCAGAGTTATGTTGGTGAAAACCTGGGCATGTAGGTGTGAAAGAAAATAAACAGCATCTACTGTTTACGAAAGACATTTATCAGTTTCCTTGTTTCACCCTGTGAGGCAATGAAGCGAATTGATTGTGTACATTATTCACTTGAGGAAAATGATTTGTTTAAAGTAGATCTGGACTGATGAATCAGCCGGTGCAGTATATCAGCTGACATTAGTTTATTTCATGCAGTATCACAATTTGTGTATAAGCACATGAGAAATGAGAAATTGCAGTACAGAAATGCCCAAATAGATTTGAGGTAGTTTAGAAAGTGTCGCCTTAACTTTGCCCACTAAAGAGCACTGTTGGTGGAAGACGCACGCAGAGAAGTAAAAGTAGCAAAACCACAGCGTGGAAATACACTGTTAAAAGTCCTGCATTCAAAATCTCAAGTACATAAGTGTTAGCATCAAAATAAAACACCTTCATATTTTCCTACGTCAGGTCAGACTGTTTTGTTCTAACATAATGCTGTTTGGCTGCTTAGCTTGCATACTTGTTTGTATTTCACTGTAAACAGTTCAAGAGAAAAGCCTCTTAGAATAAGAACTCACCATTGAGTTTGGCAAATGAAACACTACCACTAATGTTGCTGTGTAAACTTCCCCAAATCCAATAAAGAGCAGGACAGAGCCGCTGATGATGGAAATGCTACACTGTGGATATGCTAATTGTGAACAGGGTTGCTTTGTTTCTTTTAACAAAGCTTGTGACCCCACAAACTAATAGTAAATGATGTGCTCCTTGGCCTTGGGTAAGCTAGTTAGTCAACATGCTAAAGACTGCAGCTGCAGACAACTGTTGCTGCATTTCTCTCTATGTTAGACATGTTGCGCTACGCTTCTTTCCATCTGAGTGTTTTTGTGTTGGTTTTTTTTCCACTTTGTTGACTTCTGCTTCCATTAAGCAATGTAAAGGTAAAATGGGAGCTTGCGCAGCACAACAGGTGTCTTGGCTTTGAAAAGCAGCTGCGAGTGTGGCCAAGCAGTGCGACATGCTCGAAAGCTGCAGCTCATGACGGGCGGCAGTGCAGGCATGTCGCTGAATGTATCCAACATTAGTGTAGACATGCTCTGTGCGAATTTCCCTGGGAAGCTTTTTCATCAGACCTCTCCTCCCTGCACCTCCCCAATCTTCTTGTAAAGATTCGGGCTATAAAAACTGCTGATGTGCCCAAGCAATAATTTGATCTCATGTGCCTGCTAACCTCATCCCTCCCACTCACTGTGGTGTTAATTGCCTTGCATCCCACTTCTCTACTGTGCAGTGAGTGAGGGTGGCGGCACGTCTTTATTTGAATGCCCCTTTTAGCTGTAAAATGTCTGTACTAAATTGCATATCTCTATCACAATCTCTAACTGAACTCAAACATCTGAATGATGCATTTTGAATGAAAACCTCCCCAGACATAAAATACATGTAAGCCAGTGTTGTGTTGTACAAACAAGTAGAGTATGTATCACCATGTTCATTTTGGACTGTGGTGAACAATGCTGTTTTAGGCATGAAGATTCGACAATGTATTTTTACCAGGAAAATCAACATTGCATGGTACTATGTGTTAAAATGTATGAGGAATAACGTGTAACGTATCTTTTTAATCTTTAAGTTTTGGAGTTGCAATGCCCATTTGTTGCATTTCATGTGGATTCATTCACATTTGTATAACAGGACACAAACTGAAAGAAGAATGCACTAAAACTACTGAGACTGTGTGCGAACCATGTCCGGCAGGCCAGTACATAGAGAGCTGGAACTACGCTCCAAACTGCATCTCCTGTATCAAATGCACATCAAGTCAGTAGCTGCATTGTAAATCTGTTAAAAATCTAATTTATGAAATGCATTTATTTATTGTTTTGTGTTATTTTCAACACCAGCAAAATGTAAAAGAATTTTCTACATACAAACAGGGAAAGGTCTACAGTATAGCCAGAGATGCTCCTCTACCGCAAGGTCCATGTGTGTGTGCGAGCCTGGCAGGTACTGTTCATTGGAATTTGATGACCCGTTCTGCTCAGACTGTAAAAAGTACAGGCTATGCAAAGCTGGTTACGGAGTGTCCGTGTCAGGTACATATTTTTCAATCATCAGTGTTTGTGTGTTTGCCATACATGTAATTCTTGCGTTCCCCACTATCAATCGTTCCCCATTCACTAACAATCTAACAATGTTTTTATATTGAAATAACTAGAATAATTTTCTATATCGCATGCTGTCAGACTTAATAATTAGTCTAATCCAAAGATTAACATGTTACATACTGTATCATGAAGTTAAAATGAAATGTGATGTCTGACAGTTAGATGTTAGTAAATGGCAACAGGTTTGGGCTTTGTTCTCAGGGACAGCAAACTCAGATGTGAAGTGTCAACAGTGCCCCGGAGGTACATTCTCTGGTACAGTCTCCTACACGGACTCCTGTCAGCCTCATGCAAAGTGAGTCAAGGATGGTCACATCTGTACACAGCTGTTTGGAGCTCAGATCTTTGACCTCTCTCTGTTTCTCCTCCAGCTGCGACGGGAAAGTTGTTAGAAAAGGCAACGCTACCTCAGACTCTGTGTGTGCACCTGATGCTTCTACAGCCAGCACACACCCTCAAACTGAGACCGTGTTCAGTACTGCGAGTACAGTGATGAGCACAGTCTCAGCAACGTCAGACTCCACACAGTCTGTCAGCCATCAGTTACCTGTTTCAGAGGCAGCATTCAACCATTCAACAAAAAGCCCACCACATGACCCAGAATCTGACCGTACACTGGGTACGGTAACTGAATTGGTGTTTCTAAACAGTAATTATGTTTATAACAGAAAATTGGGCTTTAATATATGTTTCAACATCCCTCTCTTTCTGCTTCTGTGTTGTGTCTGTGTTTACCGCTCTGTTAGTTGCAGCCGTTGTCAGCATCTTGGCTGCATTAATACTTCTTTTCATCACCATCATTCTGCTGGTGTGCTGTAAAATAATGTGGAAGAAAGGTAACTGTATTCTGCATTAATCATGTTATTGTTTTGTGGCAAATGCTATGATTGTATCTACATTATATTAATCTTCAACCTGAAATACAGAATGATAAAGATGTTGACAAATGATGGTCATTATCAGGAACTGTTTGTTTCACACTTTCACTTCCTTACTCCCCGTTCTCTGCTTTTTTCCCCAGATGCTGCAAGATTTCATCCTAAAGTAGATGCAAATGGAAATTGTGAGAGCGGTGAAGAAGTGAGTCTTCCTTGGCTTTTCTTCTGTTGAATATAGCTGTGGCCATGCTGAACACTGTGAATTAACCTTTTCACGTCTTTCTACTGCAGATCAATCGGGGTTATTCGGCTGAAAGCCAGACTTCATTCACAGTTCCCTTACCAGAACAACAGTGTCTGCTGGAGAAAGGGGAGGGCGGCATTTTCCAGAGTCAGTGTAGTAACAATACTGAACGTTTAACGGGAACAGACGGCTGCAGCAGTCACGAGTCCATCGGCCCTTTGCAATCCACTATAGCCGTTCATAATCCACACCCTGCTCTCTCTGAGCCAAATACTTTACTTTCCAACACAGACCTGGTCACTCCCCAGCCCAGCGTCCCAACACAGTCCTCCTCTCAGCCCACCACCCCACAGATCATCAGCCCCGTGACCACCAGTCCCCACGTCAACGTCAACATCACTTTCCACATAGGAAATGGGTCTGGCGGGACACCGTCTGTCCTGCACGAAGACTTGATGCAGGTAGACTCTAAACTCCCCTTTGGAGAGGAAGAGGAGTCCTTTAGCATCCCACAGCAAGAAGCTGGCAAACAATCACTGATGTCAGTGCAGGAGAGTGCAAGTTGCAGTGCATCAAGGGTCACCTGCATGAAAGTCTGATGAATCCATTTGTTTTTTTCTTTGTGTCGCAATACAACATTGAAAACAATCTGACTGGCTACAAGATGCGCTTCTGAGGACAACAAGAAAAGGCTTAAATCTTCTGTTTACATATCGAAGTCATCACCTGCCATTTTGTGTGTTTATATATATATATATATATATATACAGTATATACAATATGCTGTGTCACAATAAGATGTGATTATTGTCTTTCCTTCAGTGATTTAGCGCAAGGACCAGTCGTTACAAATTAAAAAGGGATATAAGTGTTAAAATCAAAACTTTCATATCTTTCCAAGAGAATAAAAGTACAGCATTACCTCCGACTTATCGCATATAGAAATATATGCCATAGCAAAATGTACAATTTGTGTACTTGATGTGGAACTTACAAAGTTGTTTAAAATGAACATACAATGTGTATTTTGTGCGATACACTTACACTTGACCATTTTTCCTGCTTCAACACATCAACTTCAAGGACAAAATGTTTACTTGCTGCCTAATAGATCTCACACAGTGACAGACGCCATTGTAACAAGATAATCAGCATTTCTTCACATCACCTGTCAGTGGTCACAACTTTATGGCTGATCAGTGTATATGGTGCAGTGGTGGCATTAGAATTTCAGTACAGAAGTACAAAGAGCAAAATATACCTATTATCAAGATTAACAGTACTCATTAGACAGCACAAATGCCACGGCCAGTGTTACAATATGATATGAACGTTTTGATTTGTAAGCAACACCTTAATGTTATAGCTGGTCATTGTCATTTTAAGTGCTTTAGGTATACTTTTGGGTGGTTTTATTTCTAAAATAAAATCATAATGTGCAAAGTAACTGCAGCTTTACAAAATTGTAATCGAGTAAAATGTACAATATTACCATTTGAAATGCAGTGGAGTCCCAGTATGAAGAATATTAAATGGAAATACTCAAGTAAAGTATATCAAATTTGTACAAACACTGATGATAGTTTAGCTATGTACAAAACATGCAATATATGTGATACTAACTGGTGTCGTATTTAGACTTCATGTTAAAGACAACATACACAAAAACTGTAGGCCTACACGTGTCAGTGATTTAGTATTGGACTTAACTCCCATGAGGCAGATCAAACAAAGAGTCAAGCCAAAGTTACAGGTGTGCATGCCCATGGTGTGGATGTATAAATGGAAGTATTCTTGTTCACCACATTGTGCTGGGAAGAACATGGTGTTTCTGCGTACGCTCTTGACACCTGCTGGTCGAAGGCGAACACTGCAGCCTGCGGAAGTCGCGCTCTGTCGGCTCATAAAAAGAACAGCGACAGCCTGTTTTCACGGCAATTCGTACGCTTATTTAGTTTTAAGCCAAGCTGTTTCTTATACCGATCCAGCTGCAGTTCGGGCATTTTAGTATATTTGTTTGTGGCAAGCAGGTAGCTAAGCAGCGATGCTAACCGGGAGAGAGTCTGCCTGAGCCTCTCCATTATCAGAAAGAGATCAAACTTTTTATTGTTCTTTTGCCGGCCTCGCAACACGCTCACCAAATCACTTACATTTTTTTAAATTAAACGTTAAATTAACTCCTATTCCCTCCCGTAACGCATTTGTCGACGAACTGCAGTTACCTTGTAAACATTGTGTTTGAAACCACCCCCCCATCGCTCAGCACAGTTGGTCGCGTCTGTTGCCGCTGTGCGTTGCTCTCCTTCCTGAAAGACACTCGCGTCGAAGCCGCTGCTGAGAGGCGGGTGAGTTGGGGCTCGTTTCTTTATTCCTCTGCATTCTGTCGTTTATGAATGGCCATATCCAGATACCCTTACCTTTCACATGCTTCGCCCGAATTCAACTTTTTTTTTTTTTTTTTATATGTAGCGTTTTAAATGGGCGTTTTGCCCCCTCTTTGTGTGTGTGTGTGTGTGTGCGCGCCTTTGCCCCCTCGCATCCTCCCGCTGTGTCCTGGCAGGTTATGTTTACAAATCCAGCTTACTAGCGAGGTGGAGCGAGCCAATTACATAGCACGTATGCTAAGCTACAGCGCAGATGTTGGCTCGACAGTTTGTGGCAGATGGCAAATATGAAATAGTGAAGTCCAGGCTGTTGAGCCTCTGTTTGCAAGGGGGTTTAAAGGGACGCTTCTTCACAACAGGGGCGGCAGGGAGACGGGAGATAATGCTGCTGAGTGTTTCCCCTGTTGGCTGGAGCGGACAGTTTGTTGGGAATCGACACATCGTCCACAGTGAGAGGGGGAGAGGCAGAAGTTGGTTAAAGCATCAGCATATTCAGGTAGTTTCCTCAGGTGAAGAGGAAGCTAACAAAGTGAAACTCGGCCGCATCTGCTCTCTTGTGAAAGCTAAACGAAATTAAACTGTAAAGAATCTGAGAGGCCACAAGAGCAACCTGGGACATGATGCAGTTTATGTCGATCATTATTAGATTGTACTGGGGTTTTTTTTTTTTTTTTTCTTCCCCCAAAGTGATTTGATCAGCAACACTGAGTAAAAGTGCTGTCAAACAGGACTACAGCTGGTTATCTAATAATCTGTCGACGGTTTCCTATCAAGCAAGTAATCGGTCGATCTATAAAATGTCAGAAAGTTGTGAAAAATACCCATCAGATGTTCCCAGACCTCAAGGTGTCATGTTCAGATTAGTCCAAAACCCAAAAATTCAATTCACTATCATAAAGACCTAGGACAACTAGATGTAAATATCTAAATCTAATCTAAATATTCAGATTTGAGGAGCTGGAACTTATGAATTGTTTGGCATTTTCACTTAAAATTACCAAATGAATTGGCTTTTAAAATTGCTGCTGATTGAATTTCTGTCAATTTGACAAATTTCATTACAAGTACCTTTCTCAATAACCTTTCTTTTGAACCCAGGTTTAGCCGATGTTAGCGGTGTGACAGCTCACGTAGTCTCTACGTGTAAGATTATATGTTACAGGAGCTCTCACTGCTTCTTTTAATGATTCATTTGTTACGAATGTATCTGATCACAAGCTAGGTGTATAATAAAAGATTTGTGGCATCTTATTGTCATTTTCCATATTTCAACAGAGACAAGTACGAAATCCAGAGATTCCAGAAGACATTGTCAGTCAACTCACACATGGCAGTGAACCACTCGCTTGAAGATTAAACCAAGTATACTCCGCTCCAGAGAATTACCCTCTTAGATGCCGCTCTGTCTCCGTGTTTGCAAATGGCTTGCTGTCTGAAGGACGAGCTCCTCTGTTCCATCTGCCTCAGCATCTACCAGGACCCCGTCAGCTTTGGCTGTGAGCACTACTTCTGCAGGAAGTGTATCACCGAGCACTGGAGCAGGCAGGAGCCTCACGGGACGCGGGACTGTCCTGAGTGCCGGAGGACCTTTGCCGATCCCCTCCTCTCACCGAGTCTCAAGTTGTCCAACATTGTGGAGCGCTACTCAGCCTTCCCGCTGGACGCCATCCTCAGCGCCCAGAGGAGCTCCTACCCCTGCAAGGACCACGAGAAGGTCAAACTCTTCTGCCTCACCGACAAAAGTCTAGTGTGCTTCTTCTGCGACGAGCCGGCGCTACACGAGCAGCACCAAGTAACCACTATTGACGAGGCTTACGAGGAGATACAGGTTGGCTATAGCACACACACTCTGTCAGCTCATTAGCAAGGGTGAGGCTGACATCTTCTTAAGACCCACATTCAGGCAGATACACTCATTCACCCCGTGGGAGCTGCTGACCAGACAGCTCAGCCTCAGTCCCCTACTGCCACAGCGCAGCTCCACTGAAGCAGTTTGGGGATCTGGTGCTTTGCTTATGAGTACTTTGGGTACAGTATGTGCTGAGGAATGAAACCTAGCTAATTTACTTGTCTCTCCCTGATGCCCACGTTACCTGGCTCATCTGCAAGTTCAGTTGGGCGTCATTCCTTCTGCAAAGGGGTGTTCCTCACATAGAAATACATGTCAAACCTGTCTTTATATAGTCTGCAGTTGTTATTTTAAAGCACAGATTTGTGTTTAAGATGTGTTTTAGATAAATTACAAGAATTGTGGTATGTCTCAGTGAAGGGATTTTGACGCTGCAAGCAAGGAAGCGTAAGATGTGCAGTGTTTGTTGAAATGAGGACGACAAAAGTTCAGATGAATATTTTTTTTAAGACAGTGACTTTGAGGATCGGAGCTTCCTTACGAAGCTTATGTTAGTGTGTCATAAGTGTTTACACTGAGTCATATTTTCCACATTACCAGGAATGGTTCTGTGTTTGCTTTCCTCTCTGTGTTTGGATTATTCCATTCCCACAGAGCCAAAATCCAATAACTGTGAAACAAAGCTCCTAATCCTGTTTCTTCGTTGCTCCACTATTCAATGGAAACACACTCCAGTCTAATTCCATATAGTCTGTCTCATTTCTCAAGCTTGCTGTCACCAATGTAGATATTCAGATCTGCTGTCTGTAGCATAAAAACATTTGGTTTCCAGTTTTCTTGGCAGACAGCAAGGCGAACTCTCAGATAAGAAACAGATCAAAGCGTTGATGGCTAACACTCAGCTATGTGGTTTCGAAGGGTTTACATACTCGGGGAACATTAGAGGTCACACTAACAAAATCAGTGTTTGTGGTTTCACAGATTTGGTGCTTCATAACATTGAGTTTAATGCTATACTATCATCTCTGCTGTATGTCCTCATTGTTAAAATGCCACAGACTCCGTAACTTTGAGTTGCACTCTATTTTCCAGAGTGCGTCTTTGCTGCAGCGACCGTATCAGTGAGATTGACTATTCATTACACTGACTTCCTCTTTGACACTGGCAAGCTCATTTTGCCCTCAGTGCTCTGAATCAGAGAGCAGGTTGATATGCAGACTGCAGCTGAATTATAAACTACACTCCATCTGATGGTGAACCAGTGAGACAAAATTGATGAATGACATTTGTCTCGTTCGTCGTACATTTTTTGAATGACGCTACAAATGGCCGTAATGCACTCCTATCGTAATTATCAATAAATTGCCTGTATCCCACATATTTAAACTGAGCATTTCTACAACAACCGATGACGCTTATCTTGGAGCTCAGTCGACCTATTTGCTGACAGTCCACTGTTAATTGGTCATTCTGTAATTAGGCTAATCGGGACAAAGAAATATCATGCACTTATTTAGTAAAAAAAAACCTGTATCATTACATTTAATTCTCATACAAGTAAATATTGTTAAACTACTGTATATTCATGTTTCATCTATATTTATTGTTCTAGACTTTAGGTCATATCGCTCATCCCAAACATCTACTAGCCTGGTTAGAGAACTCAGAGGCTGACGGCATCAATGGGGATTGAAGTAGGTCTGGTGACAGCTGTTGGTAAACTGGATTAAGAATTGGGGTATCATCTCTTTCTACGCCAGAGACAGAAAAATGGCCACAAAACTAGTGACAAGTGTGAATGAGACTGCGCAGCTATACAGGCTGACGTACAGTAATAACGAGTGTTAAACTGAAAAACAACGTTAACGTGCTCCTGGCAGCTGCTTACATGTTGACTGACGATTAAGTTGCAGACATGCTCATTGTTTTGTTTTTTATTCCTAATCTGCTGATTGCACTGGACTTATCTGACAATATTACAGATATATTTGCACACAATGCACATATGACCCATCAAACAGAACCCTACTTACTCTATAGTGCAAATTGCTTTTGTGTATCTTCTTCAGCCATCTCATCTTATTTTACTGCTGTCTTATTTCTTTACTTTGCTGTTCTGACACCAGCACCACAACAAATTCCTTGCACACATGTACTTGGTGAATAGGTTAATGATTAGGCTTAGTATCAATTGCTTGATTAGTTTTTAGGGAAACAAGTGTTTTATTTGTATTATAACTAATTAACTCAATTGAGTGGGCTTGTGAGGAGAGAATAAATATTTAAAACATGAAATAAAAGTCAAGTACAATTAATTCAATTAATATATTACATGATAACATAGTGAGGTGGGTAGTATAGAGCTATAGTTGTGCGCTGCATTTTAACAGCACTGTGAGCATCAATGCTGTCCTCCTCAATTTCCAATCAGGCTCTGCAGTGGAAGCTTGAGAAAGGTCAAAACTGTGTAATCTTGGAGCCGAGGTAATTAGGCCCAGCACAAGACGTTTCCCTTTTCTTGGATACCAGCTTGTCCCTCTGCTTGGAGCTCTTTTCAAGGCGGTGATCTGGCATTTTGTATTCTGGCAGGAGCTTTGGAGGCATCCCAGATCTACACTCCTGAAAGAGCACACAGAGGCCCCATCAGAAACAACCATATCCCATGATGATCTTGGCATCCCCGCCTGTTTAGATCTATAAGTGGGGTTGTTTGTTTGCTTAGCATCTCATCCTTACCGGACAAACACAAACATCACAACAATTACATTCTGTCTCATCCATTTGAGATCACAAAGTAAATGTTATTAGGAGCGTGTCTGTCACTGTGAACTTTAATGTTTTAATGAATTGCCTGAATTAATGTTTTGTAGGACGGAGCCCGTTTAAGTCTACTTTGTCATATTAGTCAACTTACAAGTTTACTTTCAATTTCTTTTTCCCTTCCAGTGAGCAGGAGCTGTGTGTCAGATGAAACAACTACGTGAAAGCTGTGCCTGCAGGCACAAACTTCACTTTTAGCATGAGGCTCGACAGTGCTTAACTAAAGTGCCAAAACAACATGGTGAGGATGTGTTAAAGTGCAGCAGCAATCTGCTTCAGTGTTTTGACTATCTGGGCCAGACTGGGCACATGCCATGCCAGCTTGGTGGCCTCTTTTTAAAGTGAACCTTAGAGTTTTTGTAGGGTGGGAAAGCTTGTAGATGAGGGGGAAAGGATTTGGTAGGTCGAGAGCCAAAGCTTGGCCTTTTTGTGTTGAATTGTTTGACACTTTGGCACATTGGGATTTGGGATTGGCTTAAACAGTTTCTGCTTCTGTGTCTCTATATGTTGTTTTCTCCTCTGCCTCTTTTTAGAGTGAAATAAGTCATAATTTGTGTGGTTCTGCAGAACTGTGACTCCTCTGTAAGAAGAGGGCATAAGAACATGAGCGGTCTGCTAAAAATTGCCAAATATTCTGCGAGTTGTGAGTCGTGATTTTGTTCTCGGGTGGAAAAAAATAATACTGATGTCTGAGTGATAATGGTTCGCTATTACTGTCTGTTTTCTCAGCAGTGTTTGCTTTTAGGTTACATTATCCTCTCAATTCATCACCTGCAAGAAGAGCAGGATGACACCGACATGTCCTCCTTCGCCTTGTGGTTGTCTGTCTTCACACAGCAGAACACTGACGATTAGTGTGTTTCACAATCGGAGCTTCAATGATGAAATCAAATTTCAACATCTACACTCAGAGATTTGAACCAACCCCTAAAATGGGCCACCATGATGAAATACAAAAATATAAAGACATCTCATGTCTCTTTTGCCAAATAGATCTAGATCTCAATGAGACCCAATAAACCCTTCTTTTGGTGACACACGTAATGAGGGGCACTTGATCTGTACATACATCATTTCATATTGTGTTCATTCATGGCTTACATTTTACATACATTTTAACCCATTCAAAGCCTTTGATTTGATATTCTCAATCGGATGTCATGGCACCATCGCTGTAACTCTGTGTTGACTGTGTGTTTTTGCTGGCCAGTGTCTACTGACGAGGGCAGCCTTTGGTTGGTCTGCGGCAGGCTGTAATCTTCTTAGCCTGGCATGTCACTCCGCTGACCTCAGGCCCTGAGTCTTGTTGCTGTGTTGAGAGCTTTACCTCCTGCTGATTTGCATCCTTTCACCCCCGTAAATGCTCCTGCAGCCAAATCACAAAAACATCCAGCACCCGAACCATTGCAGGGTGACACGCACGCACATCTGGCAAACATTCACCCAACACGTAATTGCTTTCTTGTGCATATTTCTCAACATAAAGGACATTAAGGTAGGAGAAAGGGGGATTTGTCTGCCACCCTGCCATTTGCTTCAGGGAGCGGAGATTTCGCAGGGAGCTAATGCATTCTGATGAGGAGGGGTTTTATTCCACCAATCATATTGGTATTAAACGGTATTAAACACCATTTAAACATAATGTACAAGAGCAGAAAGTGCTGTTAATGCAACATTATTGCAACTTCTTGAGCTAAAACATTAAACAGAGCCACAGTCCAATATATAAATCTCTAGATACTTAATACACACCAAGCAGTTTCATCATTTTAATTCTCCTGTTGGTTTGTTGTGAAATTGAAATATCACTTTTACTTAAACGAGGTTATAACCAGAAAGCCAGACAGTATGTGCTTTATGTTCTGGGAAATAATGCCTTTTATTTTTGGGCAACATGGTTAATGGTGATGAGATTACAGCTCCCTCCCTCAGTCGTGCTACACTTGGAGCGCTGGCGCCATCTTAAATGGAGGCTGGCTGGATCGCTGTAAGTTACCCTGATTGGAGCTGCCGAAGCTGTGCACTTATTATCGCACCACTGTGGCCTAAAGTTGGCTGTCAGCTCCTGCGGAGGACAAAGTGGAAGCCACAGCAGCCAATGTGCCTTAATTATGATGATCGAGACTGTCAGTGCGACCACAGTATTGCAGGGCCAGACACTCCTGCTGTCGACTCGCCAGAGGGACGTGTTTCCGCTCTAGTTGACAGTGCTGTAAGACCAGATAAGAAGGGAAATAAGACTGCAGCCGCTGGTTATCCATGCATACCTGCGGACTTAACTTTGTTCCAGAGACTAAGGATACTATATGGTACAGCAGCTGTGCAGTGATGCTGGTCGGAGTTCGACTGTAGCCCACACAGTTGAAGAATTAAATGTTTACTGTGTCACCCACACTGACCTGTCACTCAAAGTGTCCAAATGCACCTGTACGCAGTCATTGATTCATCCTTTCATATAACTTGTTATTTCTTCCCTATCAGACCACAAACACGGGGGTTAATAATGAAAACGTATTGGCATGTTCCTCGTCTGCCTCGCTGTAACGCAGGATGGCGTTTGAAAAGGCAGAATGAGCACGCCAGCCTTTGAAGTGTTCCTCTGGTGGTTTTAAA
>JAVQJF010051089.1:0-12142 GCA_036023855.1 Gadopsis marmoratus | reverse complement strand
CAATTTACTTTATAAGTTAATCATTTAAAATACAATATATCAACATAAATGACACATTTCCAGAATGATGTTAAACCAACTAAAACTCAGTTCACATTAAAAACTATGACATGTGTTTTGAATGGAGGGAAACCAGACACCAAGTTTCCGGGCGGATCTCTGCTAGTTTGACCTGACGTAGCCACGATTGTTGCTCATCAGATGTAAAGTGTTCAGATAAGTTCAGACTGAGCGTGAAATGGTTGTATTCAACGATGCAGTGCTTTCTGGAGGTGTTTCAGTCACGTTGCGCGATCGCATATAAAGATGTGGGAAACTAAACTTTCTGAAGCAGCTCTGCTGAAATTCCTTCATTGCTTTGACGTGTTTGTTGCAGCCAAGATCAGCAGTCGGCAGTCTGAGGTAGTGAAACCATGTAGATTGAAGGTTACAGTACTTTTAGTATCGAGTAGCTCTTCCCTCCACTGCAGCTCAGTGAGGAAACGTTTGAAGACTTTAAACGTCTTCACTCACTACTGATATTAGCTGCAGGTAAACTCTGGATTGTAATTTTGCTCTAAATGAGGAGCCATCACTTGCATGTTTGTTCACCGTGAACAGCAGTGATCCTGTCTGAAGCTGAACCTCATGATGAACCACTGACTTTCATCAAGCGCTCGCTGCTGTCGTTTGTATTTATTTCAATCGGGCTTATTTGGTGAAACAGAACTTTTGTTTTTAACCAGCTTGACCTGAACATGCAGTCTCTAAAAGCAGACCTCTGATCTGTGGTGGTGTATCGAAGCGTCTGTTGATCTTGCTGCAGTACATCGTGTTTACGGGTCGATGCAGTCGAGTCGCGTCTTCATTCGATTCTATTGTTTGTGCATCGATCTGCTTACATGCGCCTCCTCTAAAAGTTCAGTCTGAACGCCTTCTTGTTGACGGACGAGGTGTCGCTGAATACTTCACAACAGAAACGAATAAAAATCACTATGCTGATGTCTTCTGTCGCGTCTCTTCACTGTTGCAGTTGCTCACCTGCCTCTGAACGAAGGAAAGGTGACACGGCGGTTTAATGAAACACGTCACTTTTTATTGGATGAAAACATTTAGAATGACACACTTCTGTCGCTCTGCCTATGTCACATGGCACCGTGCGCCTCTGTGGTCGTGTTCACGCTCAGGAGGCTGCTGACTGGCCACCTGACCAGGTGACACAAGTCCTCACCTAATCACTTCAATGTCCATTAAACTGCAGGTTTTCTCCTCCAGAGTCCTCTAATAAATTATCCAATGTTCTGTTTTGAAAACCGATTCAGTCACACGCGTTCAGATTAATTTGATTTGTTCAGAATAGCTCAATATTGAGTTTGTGAATTGAAAGTAAAGGCAGATCATAAAGTCGATTATTTAAAACTCCTCTGCATTAGTTTGGACATGAACTCGTCTCCAGCCAGGCGTGAACAAAGCTGCCGACGGCGACGTAACCTCCTACTACCTTCTGATGGCTTTTAAACATGGCGCTAATTTCTTGTTCACCTTTCATAGTTTCATCCTGACTTTAGTTATAGGGGCTGTTAACGGGATTCTCCCCCCAGAAATCTGTCTTAGGAGTATCAAACACTCAACTGCCTTTCAGGTCTACAGTTATGGGCTCACAGAAGGGACAAAAAGATTTTGACTTTGTGAAATGATGGTCATGTTCAGTGGATGACGGTTTGTGAACGAAGTAGAATCCATCCACCGTTTCGGTCGACTGCCGTGGCTTCACCTGTCGTCTGGTGAAACAGCAGCAGTCTCTTTTCAGTCTATTCCGCTCATAGACACGATCATTTGATTCACTATGATTTGGAAAAGCTCCGACGGCTGTCTGGAGTCATGGCAGTCATGGCAGGTGTGCTCAACTATTTACACAACAGTTTACAGGTCTGTCCAGACTCAACACAGCTAATGTAGCGCCCTCATCTACGTGACGAAACCTTCTTGTGCACGCTGTAATAACTACATAACCACAATGTAGACATATTACACATCAAATCAAACATTTGAAGGCATTGAATTCATTTGACACATTGCTCAGCTCTGTAGCTGTGAAAAAACATGTAGTGTCTAAAGAATTGTGCAGAAACGGCAAAGTTTTTGGCCAAAATTCATACTTTTAACTTAAAGGTGTGTTTGCGTTTTTTCTACAGCTACACTACAAACAAATTTTTATAAAAATCGATGTACAACCACAGGCTTTTCACAAGCTCAAATCTCATTGAGCCTTTTTTGAACCCAGATGTAGTTGAGTGTTCAATACTCAAAAGATACAGAAGACTTTGGTGATGTATTGCTTGTATATCTCTTAATGGCTAGTGGAACTTGAAGGGTTTGCGTTCAAAAGCTACTTGGGCTTCATTCATACTCAAAGCATGCTTTGGAAATACAGTAAGGTGGTAAATACAAACCTTGTTCTTATGAATAAACAGCCCCTTAATGTAGATGAATGCGGTTTCCATCCAGCGCTCTGTCTTTGATCTCCGAGCACACGTGGAGGAGTGGCGGTACAACTACTGAGAATCGTCTTTATATTCGACTTCTTCTCGACCTATCGCTACTTTTACAGCAACACAGTTAAGCAGATATTAACACGTTGTAGATACTTCCAGAGGATAACTTCCGCAAGGACATGCGACCATCGACTCAAAGCCCGACCACCACTGAATCAAATATTTTTGTTTCTTGACAGGAAATACTGAACGGCAAACAGTGTCTGAATCTAGTAGCAAACACAAATATAATGTCCTGTTCGATTAACAGAGGCTTTGTTCATCTACGCTGACAGTTTATAGCATTACAGGTCTTTGCGGCACTTGAATACAGATGGCTAGTATTACACTCGTCGGGTTTTAGAAAGTATTTTACAGCTGAATAACAATATTGTCGTTGAGTGTCCACAATGGTAACAGGTGTGTGTATACAGTCAGTGAATATATTAGCATGCTGTCAGGGAGCAACACAGAGATTCTTTTGCCCACCGGGAAGCTTTGAAGATTTTGTATATATGCATGATATTTACAGTACTGATTAAGACAAAGTACAGGAGAGTGTGACGTTGCTCAGAATCAGCTGATAGTTTGGAAAATGACAGTAGTTGCTATAATATTTTCTGCAGCAGTGATGGAACTAGAGTCCAGTTGGGGTGAACAGTTCTGATACAGCATTCCCTCATCAATAATTTCAGTGCGCAGTATACTTATATAATTCCCACAAGTACAGTTGGACGATATGACAATATCTACTGTGGGTGATGGCATATTGTAAACTTTCCATGCCGTTTATACTGAGATGGCAATCCTATAATATTTCTGATAAAATACCTTGATTTGTCAGGTGTTTAATTTGCTGAATGAGCCACAAAGAGTCATTCCTCAAACATAACATCAAAATGATATATATATGGTGATAGCTTGTATCCATTTCGCCCACAAGTCCTCAACTTAGTTCCCACAAATGTATTTATTTATTTTTGTGCTAAATACTAAATTGTGTTTCTGTAACTGTATTTTTTATGTTTTTTGCTTTAAGGTTAATTTTTGGACTGGAAACGTTTATGTTCTGTTAACCTGTATTACGCATTACAAGTCTAGAATCTACAGCAGTGTGTGTGTCGAAAGAACAAAGACAAGTAGAATAAATGTGATTGCATTATTAATTAGCAGAATTTGAAGAAACGTTTTATCAAAAATGTTCCCCCAACCCCACTGGACTCTGTGTATGTAACGGGAAAGGTTAATGGTGTACCATACTCAGTTGATAGGTGAGGAAAAGCGTTGATGTGCTGCATGTAAAAGAAGACTTTACATGTCAGTGTGTCTTTTTGTGAGAGTCTGTCAACAGTCCGCCACAGTTTGTACCTTTTCCAGGTACAAGTCCAGCTGAGTTATCCTTCTGAAGTTTGCATAATATCGTTCTTTTATCAATTCTGTCCAGGAGACCGATGGTGATTCATGTGCTGAAATCAAGTTCATCGTCTTTTGCTTTGTTTTCACTACATTTCTACCAGGCAATGATTATTCTACAAATACAAAAAAGTACAAAAGGATGCACTTCCTTTTCACGTAAGAATTTTCTCTAAAGTGCATCTCTGAAAGTTATTGATGGTCTGTTCATGTCAGACTTGTCTCAATGCATACATCCAACCTTTTGTGAATGGTAGATGGAAGCTGTGATCAGTTGTTCAGAGGGGAAAAACTTGAATGCAGTGAATGGGGAAAGTAAAGGGTCAACACCCGAGGTATAGGGACCAGCACACTCCTAGTCTGTCCACCTGTTTGCTGCATTTCGTTCAGGAACACGGTAAAGTCATCCATGTTGTCCTTTAGATGTCCTATGACTCACTTTTTTCCCCTGGCTTCTCATTGATTGTGGCTGCTTGACTCTGTGTGTCTTGTATGCAGCAGGCAATGGGGCTTGGGATGTAATTAAATGGAGTGACTCGGGCGGCCTTGCTGGGGGACCCTTGGCGGAAATGGACAACTCCACCCACATGGCTGTCCGATGTTCCTGTGGCGACGGTGCTGTGACTCCTAAGGGAGATATCTGAATCTCCATCCTGGAAGTTACTCCCAGAGGTGGCACTAATCTTTCTGAGTAGTGCTAGTCGGGCTACTTCCTCTGAGATCACCGGAGATATTTCAATTGCTGGAGAGGTGCTCGAGTTGGTCTTGTTGTTCGAAAAATCTTCTGTCTGGACTGTTGCATCACTTGTCTTGCGAGATGCAAGTAGAATGGTTGGCAGTTTTCCTGAAAGAGCTGTTGGCTTTGGCTTTTCCTCATCGGGAGAAGGCACCAGAGCTAATGCATTGGCTGGCAGAGTGCTTTTCAAGATCTGAGGTACATCTTCATCCCTGATCCTCCTCCAGGTGACTCTGTCATTTAGCCGAGATGCAGATCTCTGACCCTTCTTCTTTGTATCATCCTCGCTCTTTGCTTTTCCACTCGAATCAGATGATGAGGAGCGGAGAGAAGAACGGCTGGTCACTCGGCTCAGTATGTTTATGCTTGGTGATGATGCATGACGTTTGAAGGTATCTTTGTCTTGTTGTTGCCTTGCTCCAGACGCTCTTCCAGGTCCGTTTCGCTGAGCCACCCTGCAGGGGCTTTCAGAGCTAGTTCTCCTGCCTTGGCGTCTTGCAGATAGGTCCCTTTCACTGGAGGCTGCTCTAGAAAGGGTTGTAGTCTGCTTCTGAAGGCCACGGTCTGGCCTCTGGACTTGTTGTGTTTGTCCTGGACCTTTTACTTGAACCCTTCTCTGGGTTTGCACAGCTGCCTTAAGTTCCTGACAGCGTGATGAGCAAAGGAAGACAGCTGAAGTTCCAGGAACTGCTCTGTGGGGGGATCCATGCAGAGATCCAGACATGTTGCGTACAGAGCCATCACGTCTCTGCGTAGTCTTTGATTCCTTAATGAAAGTCAGCTGCCTCAAGAATCCACTGCGATCAGACTCACCACCACTTGAATGGACAGAAGTCATCCTGACCAGTTCAAATCGATTGGATGGTGGCACCCTTTTCCCATTGACCTGATTTGTTTGTCTGCCTGTCACTAGAGGTGACAGAGGTCTGGGCCTGACTGAATTTTGCATAAAAGGGATTCGGACAGGGGACTTCTGAGTTTTAGGTGGTGGAGATTTTTCATTTTGATTCACAACAGGAGAGCGCCCCTTTCTTTCGGGGGGACTACTAGCTGGTGGGCTACTAGCTGGTGAGGCGTTCTTTTTCTGGATGGATTTATTTGTCTGAGTCGGGGATGCTATCTTCTTCTGCGACTGTTTGGATGGTGTAGAGCTTTGCGATGATCCAGAGGATGAACTTTTTGGTATCCTTGGAGGTGGAGTAGAGCTCCTCTTTGGCAAAGACAGTTCAGTGTCCTGGGGGTGGCCTAATCGGTGAAGGCTCTTTGATCTGTGCTGAGCAAGGTTTGGGTTCTTTGGAGCATCTGTCTTGGCTGGTACTTTTCTGGGAGGAGGTATTTGTGATGGAGCTGTCTCCTTTTTCGGTGTATAGATTACCGTCCTGCCTCTGAAAACAACTGGCAAGTTTGGAACTGGCTTGCGCTGAGCAAAGTCTAGAGGTTTATTTGCCTTTTTGTCTTTTGCAAACTTCCTTTCTTTGGGTGTAAAGCTGGATGTTGACATGAATGACAGGACTGATTCAGTCTCTTCAGATGATGGTTCTTGAGACTTTGATGCTTGCAGCCCAGTGACAACACAATTAGCACCTTCTTGTATGGCTCTCCATTCGACACTATTGAGGTCTGAATCTTTATCCCATGCCGTATCATCACTATCCATTTCCTCATCCATGTTCCACCCATCAGAGGCCTTTTGTTTTTGAGTATTTTCTGCTTTCTTCTTCCTGGCAGCAAGCTTCCTTCTCTGCTTGGGCATGGCAGATGTTATGCATTTCTGAAGGAGGTCATCCTCTGAATCCATGCTGACAGAGCTTGGTGAGCTTGGCTCTTCGTATTGGCTGTGAATGGTCATTGGCTTTGTTTGTTGCACCGTATTCAGTGTTTTGTTGTGTCTGTTTTTGTACCATATTTGCTGGGCTTTTGATTTATGATCCTCAAACTCGGCATCACTCAGCGAACTAAGAGAGGAGCTGAGTGAGTAACATGCCATGGAGTCATCCTTTATCAGATTCTGTTTTATCCTGTGAAATCCTCTGGATTTTCCTTGGGAATTATCAATCCTGCCAATATTTGTCATGCTCCGGGAGAGAGTATTTCTACTTGCTTCCCTGAATTGTTTTCTACTTGTTCGTTTCATTGCTTCATCTTTGTCATCTTCGTCATCATAGAAGCCGTTACTGTCCTCTGAAGAACGTGTCATTTGTCGAAAGATTGTGTTTCCTTTTTGAGATTGCACATTAAGGTTACCTTGTGTATTTTGCTTTATGACGGGCAGTTCCAGTTTCCTAGTTGGGCCTTGACCTTGCCTCTTCTTTTGTTGATTAGGAGACTGATCACGATTTCTTTGGCTTGCCACTCTATCGGCTACCTCTTTGCTTTGCATCAGCACCCTCTGTGTGGGAATGACATGTTTGGTTGTTCGGTTCATTTGTATCTCAGGTGGGTAGTTCATCCTGTTTGGTTTGTGGAAGTGTGAGAATATCCTCAAGTCTTCGATCCTCTTTGCCTCATCGTCGAGCAGTTCCTGTTTGTTCATACCTTTAGCTGTGCAGTCTTTAGCCCCTCTCTCCTTCACTGGATACTGAAGTGTTTCATCACTTAGCGATGTTGTGCTGGAGAAGTTGACAGGCGTACCTTCCGCAGAGTCAGTGAAGGATGAATCATCAAATTTTAAGTCTTTTTGTGGGATGACAATTCTTCTACCAGTACACATTTGGGTTTTGCCATTTGGGAGCATCATGTACACTGGAAGATGTATTGGTTTTCGGATCTGGGAATTGAGAATATGAGGAGGTATTGTAGTCATCAGGGAAGGTCTTACTTTTCTGAACTTGGAGGGCATTGCTGAGTTGATGCATTCCTTTAAGATTTCTATGTCATCGTCTGAGTTGCCCTCACTATATCTCTCCCTGTGGTCGAGTTCTTGATCATCCTCATCAGGGAAAGGAAGACTTTTGTCATTTTGCTGGAGTAGGGGGGTCAATTTCAGCTCCACATCTTTCTGTATGTAGTGTTCGTGAAGAGGCAGAGCACTTAAGCTCGAAGCACAAGAGAAGTTTTCAGTGGGCTTTTCCACAGTGAAGTAGATCATGGTGTCTAGGTCAGGAGGAAGGTTAAACCTCTCCTTGGAGTCTGCGATTTCCATGAACTTCCGCAGGTTGTTTTCCCACTGGCCTGCTATTCCTGTGGCCTGCGTTTCTGGTCCATTTGACTCAACGCAACATGGAGTTTTACTTCGGCTAGGAGGCATGGTTTGACCTGGGCTGTCGGGAAGATCACTAGGGCTTATTGTTCCGTCAATCATCTCACTGCATGGATCACTTTGGATTGAGCTGGCAATAGAGGGAGACTCAAAGCTGCCCAGTGAACTGACTGAGCTACAGCGACTCATTACCAGAGGTGTCTCGTGGATGTAGTTCTCAGATGAACTAGAGGGAGACCTGTCTTCAAGTATGGCTGGTGAAGCTCCTCTAAGGAAGACTTTTTCCTTTTTGGCAGGACAGGGGATCTCAATGGGATCGGTCTCTTTGCTGGGGAAGGTTTTTGAGTCGGTCATCAGCAGTTGACTGTCACTCAGATCCTCCAAGGTTTCATCCTCTTCAGCTCTCTTCACCACTTCTTCATCCTCCACTTCAATAATTTCTAATGATGAGTCACTCTCCAGCTCATTTTCACTTTGTCCATCCAGTGCTCCATCGCCAGAGGAGAGGGAGGAAAGGGAACTACAGCGGGAGAAGCAAATTGGGGTGTTCTCCACCGAGTATTTCTGGACAGTCTCCATTGTCCCGATGGTTGGGCTTCTGGTGGATGTCATTGGAGAAAATTTTGTAATACTCCCCCCAGTCATCACAGTAGGTACCCATGCTTGCCTCCTCATTGCTTGGGCAGCCTGGACATTGATGGCCGTCTGTGCTACACCAAATTTGGCCACACTCTGAATGAGTGGGACCTGTTGATAAGAAGGAGACAGTTTAATTGAAGTCATGCTGACATCAGAGGAGACTTTAGTGGAGGCACTGAGAGGTGTTTGTACAGGTTGATCCTGGTTCTTTTCTGTATCTGTGCTGCTGATCTCTAGAGCTTTCACATCTTTGTTGTCCACAGAATCTCGCTCAGGAATATCATGCTGGTTAGTCTCATTCGGAACAGAAGGTCCTTTGTTAAGGTAACCCTGATGAGCCACCTTGAGATCAAGCTGGTTGGGTCGTTGTTGCATCATTAGGGCTCTTGGAGCAGGTTGCATCTGGTCTTTGCTGCCGCAGTAGCCATCACTGGTGCTTCCACTGTTTAGGCTGTCTGTTGATACACTTGTATGGGTAGTTTTGAGCCGCAAGAGAGCATGGGCTCTACTGAGACGTTCTCTGTGGGCTAAGCTGCTTGTATCAGAGAGACGGCAGGGGGAGCATGATTTTGCCCGGGCTTCATTGAGTTCATCCAGTCCGTAAGGCCAGTCCGCCAGGTGGTCCTCAGAGCTGAGGCTAAAACTGTCCTCCGAGGATGTGTGCATGGTGATGTCCTCCACTAACCTGTCGATCTTGGCAACTGTGTTGGTTATCTTTTTTGCAAGCTTCTCTGCTGCGGCAGATACCACATTGTCAGCAGGTGCGTGTCTCTTCTCAACCATCTGAGGTGGGTCTATGTCTCTCTCAGGTTCACTGTCCCTCTTGCGTTGCTGGTTTTGCAGGAAGTTAGAGTTGGTAAGGAACATGGACAGCATAGAAAAGCTCCCAGTGTCCAAACTACTGGAGACGTTGGGGGCCTCATCATCATCAAAACAACCAGAATCGGATGCGTAATCCTTTGCCAGACTTTCAATGTGCCGTAGCGGCTTGTTGAGGGTGAGGTGCTTGGGGCTCTGTTTCTCAAGGGTATCAAAAGTCTCTGCTAGGTGTTTTGCATCCAGCTCTGCCTCCAGAGCTTTCTGTTTCCTCATGTAGAGTGAGGGCATGCAGGAGCCAGGGGATACAACTGCAGCATCCTTATATTTCAGGGGTCGATTGGTGAGGAGGTTTCTTAAAGCTGCAGCACTGCCCATGGCTATCATCTTGTGCTTGGAGTGGATAAGGTTGCGCAGCATGCTAACTGCCCCTAGGTCCCAAAGCAGCTCCTGATCTTTCAGACTTCGAGCTGAAAGGTTCCACAGAGTCCCGCAGGCGTTGCTCACTATGGTCAGGCTGTGGGAGCGCA
Organism: Gadopsis marmoratus; assembly: GCA_036023855.1. Taxonomy (NCBI): domain Eukaryota; kingdom Metazoa; phylum Chordata; class Actinopteri; order Centrarchiformes; family Percichthyidae; genus Gadopsis; species Gadopsis marmoratus. The sequence continues at coordinate 2,296 of JAVQJF010051089.1, read as the reverse complement.
GGTGCTGCAGCAGAGTGTAGAGGCAGTTGTGGTCCCTGAGAATTTGCCTGTGGAAAAAGAAAGAAAAGACATTTTAATAATTTTCTCAAGTCCAGCAGAAGCAAATTATTCCTTGCTATTATTGTTAAAGGGCCGTGCCAGTGATTTTTCATGGTTTAGCCCATTTTACTACAAATACTTTACCTCTGGGCCATTTTCTAAGGCATGCAATAGTATTTTGGGTTTCATTTAGATCCTTTTAATGTGTTTTTCCATTAATCAACTTGCAGTAACTTGAAATTTGCTTTAGTTATCTAATTTTGATCATATCTGTATTTCTTATTGTCACCATTACTTGATACATCGTAATGCAGTGATATGTGCAGATTGTTTAGAAAATTCTGTCCAGTAGTTAGTAGTAGTTAATTAAACATTTTAATGGAAGTCACTTTAAATTCAATGTAGTAGCTTAATTCATGTTTGAATTTGAGAATAGCAAAATCAGCAGATAAAGACCTTTTTGCTCTGTTGTCATCAAGTAACCTAAGATTCCAACTGAAGCATGACAATTGAACAAACGCATTCTGCTAATGAAGACCATTAGATGCGGGTGACAGTTCAGGAAAAAGCTAGCAAGTGGCCCTTGAGTTGGGATTTTTTGTAAAACAATTTGCAATGTCAAGAATGAAAATTCACACTCAAATATTCAGTTTCTTCACTAATGTGACACTCAGTGTTTGAGTCTCAGAAACCTACCTGTAGTCTTCTCGTGTGGCGACCAGACTCGACACGTTACGCAGGATCCCTCCGCCGCTCTCGATGATGGCGAGCGAGTTGGTCTGACATCGGTACGTCAGTGTGCTGACCAGGAAGCCCAGAGCTCCGTCCACCGAACAGATCGCCACCTTGTTCTCGATGCTGTGAGCCGACAGATTCCACAGAGCGCTCAGAAGACTCTTCAAAGTCGACTCCTGGAAAACCAGCAAAACAGAAAAAGGTTTTGTTGGGGCTCCTTTACAGACACAGAAAATACATTAAAACACTCATTAAATCTGGACTGAAAATGGTTGAGAAAGAAGGCTGGACAGATGATGAGAAGCCTCAAACACCGCTTTAACCGTGATGCTGCAAGTATAGTTCATATCACAGCTGACCATTTTTCTACTGTTCCAGTCATCCAGTGGTTTCCCCCATTAGGTTTCACACAGTATGACAATAAATCAGAGACACTTGAGCTGTGTAATCCATCAGTGAACACAAGATCTGCAGTCATTATCAATATTTCATTGCCATTGTTGTTAGGTAACTCAGAGCAGATCTTTCAAATCAAACTGTACTTCATCAGTGGAACTGAAGAATGATCAAGTAAAACTGACATAAATTAATTACCTGACAGTCAATCTAAAGAATTAGCCAACTCAAGCAAGTTTAAAGAATCTACCTGATTTATATAATACAGAAATGAATGGAGGGTAATGGCTGCCTGGAACAATAAGAAAAACACATTGGTATGGTCTTTCAAAAGGAAAATTTCAACATTTTGAGAAATCCTTTTCGCTTTCTTGAGACTTGGATACTGCTCTCATTGTTTGTATGGTAATGAAGCTGCTTCCAGCCGCTGGATAGCTTAACATAAAGACAGCCAGCCTTTCCAAAGGTAACAAAATCCACCTACCAGCACCTGCAAAGCTCACTGATTAATGTCTTATATCTCATCTGTTTAATCTGTACAAAAACAAAACGTTTTGAGTCAGTTATGTGGGACCTGTAACGTACCGCAGTCTCTGCTGGTTGGCAGCTAACTGCTTAAAACTAACAGTCCGTCACACAACCCACCGTAAAAAATGGCAAATTGTTGTTTTTACACTTTGTTTTTGGATGGATTAAACAAATGATATAACGTGTTATTGAGCTTCACAGATGCTGGTAGATGGATTTTGTTACTTTTGGACAGAGTCAGGTTAAAACCCGCTAAGCTAACTGCTGCAGGCTGTAGCCTTGTATTTAATATATGCAAGTGGTATCAATATTAACATCTAACCCTCGCCAGAAGGTGATTAAGCATATTTCCCAAAATGACACACTTTTCCTTTTAAGCAATTTTATGGAATTCCTCAGATTCTAATCACACCTGTTGAAAGAGTTAAAGTGCATTTTCTTTCTTTTTTATATATGCCTCATGTGAATATGTGTACAAATGTGTATGTAAGTGTATATACTGTACATACTGTATATGTGTATATGTATATGTATATATGTATATGCATATGTGTGTATATATGTATATATATGTATGTGTGTGTATATGTGTGTATAT
>JAVQJF010051084.1:0-71728 GCA_036023855.1 Gadopsis marmoratus | reverse complement strand
CCAAAAAGATAATTTAAACAATTTACAAAGATAAACAATAACTTTGGCCTATAAAAGGGTCAACTAAACAGAACCAAACAAAAGTAAATCAGTGCTCAACTGAACAAACCAAACAACTGACCAAAACCAACCTAACCAAACAAAGAATACAAGAGAACACATATACTCTGGTTGATCATGCCAGTAGACACACGGGGGGAGTATAGAAACTATTAACACTAATTTAACAATCTGGCCAGCCTTTAACTTAAACAAACATTTACTAAACATAGCAAAATGAAATCAAAAGTGCCATCCCAAACAACTTCTATTTCCAAATAATAATTTTTTATTTTATTATTTTATACTCTGAGCCAGCAACCTGGTGTCAATACCACAAATCCACAAAATTGCTGTTCTCCGCCTTGTTCCTTCTAGTTTCTCGCCCCAGCTGCACATTATGAGTCCTTTGGGCCACAGTTTAGTTGCCATACAGAGGGCATCGGCTAAGTTCTGTCTTTTGGTTCATTCACCCTGTTGGTTCTGAAGTTAAGCACGGCTATAATATTTTTCTATAGGAGACACGGTACCAGCTTTTGCAGCTGCGGCCGGCACAGCGGGCCTCCTGGATTGGCTACGCCATCGCCTATCACCTCCTGGAAGACTACGAGATGGCTGCAAAGATCATTGAGGAGTTCAGGAAAACACAACAGGTTAGAGCCAGTGACAACTTAGCATCTCTTTTTTTTTTTTTTTAAACAGGGTTCATACAAAGTCTTGAAAGTTTGGAAAATGCTTAATTTTAACTTGTGTTTTCAATGTCAGGAATATGATTGAATTTGAATATACTCCTTGAAAATACAAGGTTTTCAACACATCACTCATCAAAACCAAACAATCCTGTCGTCATATTTGTTTGTCTTGCATGGAGATTTTTGGTTTAGGTACCTTGAAAGTACTTGTAAGGTGCTTGAACTTTACTCTTAAAAAGCTGTACAAACCTTGCGTAAAGTCTGTTCTTTTCATCCTCCATGCATGAGGTGAGATGTGGTGTAACAATCTGAACCGAGAAAGTGAGCCGTGAATTTGAAGTTGTTTTTTATCGCAGCAGACTCTGTGCAACACATTGCTGCTCTGTAATCTGAGTAACAGAATTACTCACATTTCTTGTCATGTAGTACGTATCTGACTTACAGTTCGTGCTTAAAGGCCAGTCGGTCCTTCACCTCATCAGTTTTAAGAATGGGTGTTATCTCTCACTGGCTTTCTCCTGATAAGAACTGTGTGCTTCCTGTCTTTGTGCCATCTCTGTAACACAACAAACTGGTGTGACTGAGCAACTGCATCTATACACGAAAAATGCTGCAGATTTTCCTGACCTGCACAGATACACAAGTCCACCCAGCAGCTCCAGTAGTTTTTCATTGTTGCTGGTAGAGGACATTGATTTCACTGCCGCCTCTGTGTTTGTCCAGACTTCTCCAGATAAAGTGGACTACGAATACAGCGAGCTGCTGCTGTACCAGAACCAGGTTCTGAGGGAAGCAGGCCTGAACAAGGAGGCCCTGGAGCATCTGTCCAACTATGAGAAGCAGATCTGTGACAAGCTGGCTGTGGAGGAGACACGAGGTGGGTCACTGCTCCAAAAGTAGTCTCTCAATGTCTCACTGAATCCAAAATCTTGGAAATCCCGTATTAGCCACTGATGTCTTGATACATCTCAGGAAAAAGGAAACTAGAGTGTACTAGTGAATTCAGAGCTGCTATAGTAAGGTTTTTTAGTTTCTTTGTAGCTTTTGTATTTCACTAACAGAATGTCATATTTCCAATTTTAAGGCCTTTACACAGCATAGACATTTTTTGTTTTTTTGGTCATTAATTTGCACTCAAATTTCTTTCGTCGTTTTTGTCTTGAGTACTTTGACACAGAAAGACAATATTATGCGGCAAAAAGGTGGTGTAAGTTTTCAGAACAGTCAATTATTCTGAGCTTTCTGATGGCAAAGGCATCAACCAATCACGTTGTGCGGAATGGACATCACATCACAACTACTGACGATGGTGGACCTGTTGATTCGTTGGTTGTTTTTCATCACCCTGTATTATATGACAATGGACACAAAATAAAGACGATGAACTCGAGGGCAAAATGTCGAGCAGCACCACCGGATGCAGGATAGCGAGGAGCTGATGATGTAGTTTACTTTTGGACGTAGTAGAGTTTGGTAGCAAGACAACAGTGTCATAGCAGTTTTACCTCGTCATATTAGTCCAATATGGGAGGCACTCTACCTGGGCACTACACAAAGTAACATAAGACATTGAGGCTTTAAACTGTGGGTTGAATTTGAGCAGCTTCTGACTCTATGTACTGTGGCACTCTTTCTGTAGGAGAGTTACTGTTGAAGTTGGAGCGTCTGGACGAGGCAACAGAAGTCTACCGCCGTCTGCAGGAGAGGAACCCAGAGAATTGGTCCTATTACCACGGCTTGGAAAATGCCCTCAAACCAAGTACGACACACTATCTATTAGAAACATCAGTGTCATCATCACTGACCACTGGCTATTAAAATACCTACATTCATTGGACAAGCAGCTACAACACTGCTGAATTACATTTTTTTCCATTCTCTCCAGGCAGTGTAGAGGAGAGACACAAGATCTATGAAGACGCCTGGGAAAAGTTTCCCAAAGGACTGGTTCCTCGTCGGCTGCCCCTCACTTTCCTCTCTGGTCTGGCCAATAATGTGTCTCCTTTCAGCTAAAACAGTGGCTTCAGTCAACATTTCCATCCATGACATAGGGGTTAAATGAACAAGCCAGTAGCTGTATTCATTTTTAGTTTGATCATATTCACCCTATTGGGGTTCCCAGTTTTTGTTTTTTTACTCCACTTTTATTTTTTCTTTAATCATTTTTTGACCATGAATGAATTTAACAGTGTGTCAAACGTTTTACGATCTGCTCCATCTCCCCGTATTTCTCTGCAGGTGAGAAGTTCCGGGAGTGTCTGGATAGGTATCTGAGGATCAACTTGAGTAAAGGCTGTCCGCCCGTTTTCACCACCCTCAAATCACTGTACAATGACAAAGAAAAGGTGACATCACCGCTGCTGGAGATGGCAGCTGACTGATCTAAGTCTAAATAACAATGACACTGTTAAGATTACATAATGCACTGAAGGAAGAGGTCAATCTGAGGGAAAGAATAAAGTTATTCTGAAGCATTCACTCACTGCATACTTTATACTGCAGGTGAGTTAATGCACTGTGTCCTCTTTCTCTTTGCAGGTGGCAATAATAGAGGAGTTGGTGGTCGGCTATGAAACCTCGTTAAAAAGCTGCAGAATGTTCAACCAGAACGGTGAGGCGAAACATTTCTACATCAGGATTATGATGATAGTATAGTTGATTAGAAAATAGTATAGTTGATTAGAAAGGCATTGAGTGCGCAATGTAGAGTTAGTACCATGACCGTCCCTTCATAATCCTTCACTGATCCGCTCACGTTACTTTGAATGTGAAGCGGTAGGATTAGGGTGTTGGGTTAGCATTAGCAGTAATTTACCCCGGTTTTTATAAGAGCGGTAATGACGGAATGTAATACATTGTGGGAAGTTGCTAACTTTAAAAAGTATCCAAAGCGGTGTTTGATTTCAATCAGTTATTTGGGATTTTAGCTCATGTATTTATAACTTACAAGTTGTTTGTTGCAGTCTTTTGTTTACAACCCTGAAGACGTGAACTTACAATCTCCTTGCACTGTCGCAGACGACGGTAAGGAGGAACCGCCGACCACGTTGCTCTGGGTGCAGTACTTCCTGGCGCAGCACTACGACATGATTGGCCAACAGACCCTGTCCCTAGAATACATCAACGCTGCCATTGAGAGCACGCCTACGCTCATCGAACTCTTCCTTATCAAAGCCAAGATTTACAAGGTAACACATGACGCACATTTGTGTGTGTACTATTTGAACAGATAAGCATAGTGTTGCCGTGCGGTTGTTGTGGCTGTTGAATCAACCTCCATCTTCCTGCAGCATGCTGGGAACATCAAAGAGGCTGCTCAGTGGATGGATGAGGCCCAGGCTCTGGACACAGCTGACAGATTCATCAACTCCAAGTGTGCCAAGTACATGCTGAAGGCTGGCATGATCAAGGAGGCCGAGGAAATGTGCTCCAAGTTCACACGGGTGAGGAAAAAATGTGTGTGGGTGTGTACACACTGTGAAACGTTTGGAAATGTCAAAACAAAATCATGGTTGTATTTCCTGTTAACTCTATTTGCAAAGAAGTAGTACAGCCTGGACATCTCATGACCCTTGTGCATTACTCTCCTACAACCTTAAATAACTGACTAAAAAGACCTTCAGTGTTAATTTGTGTGTTTAAAGCTGCAACGTAGCTGGTATCACTTGTTTATTGTTTAGGTGGGTGTTTGTGCTGAAATCGAGGCTGAGATGAGTAAGCTAAAACACAAAAACAAGTAAATATAGTAAAATAAAACCTCACCAGGGTGGCCATAGATCCTTACAAAGTATTTCTTACATTCTGTTTGGGAAAGTCTTTCATATATTTTTATTTAATGCTGTATGATCTCAAATGTACTCGTATTGCAAAATGCCTGTATATTAATCTGTGGCGAAATCAACAAGAGTTGAACTCGAGTGCATCTGTGTGGATGACAAAGGCGTCCAGTTGCTAACCTGCGAGCACACCAGTGTCTGTGGGTTTACTTTCTACCTAATTTGAATCCTCTCTCTCTAGCGCTTCTCAGTCCAATCTACAGGACAAAGTTGACTGGATTCACTATGGCAATCTGTTATTTCTGCTCTATTTGAATTGTTTTCTTCAATGTTATTTATTTTATTGCAATAGTTTTAGCTTTAGAAGTACTTAGTTCTGTTTTTGAAAATTGATGTGATTTGCAACAAAGCCTGCATCTCTCAAAAAACTGAAGGATCCTTCACATTCTCCTAAAAATCCTGTTAAATTATGGCAACACTGATCCTTTGGGAGTTGTCAATGAAATAAGCAGCCAAATGACCACACAGGAACCTTAACATGCCTGGTCATGTGTCAATGTAATTCTAGACATGGATAGTAATAGATTCGCAACAACACTACATTACAATTCTCCTGTAATTAGTCTGCAGCAGTTGACATGATAATTGAACACGTCCCTGTTTTATCATCAACTTTGCTCAGGCATGTCTGTTTCTGTCTTTGTCCAGGAGGGAGCATCCGCAGTGGAGAACCTCAACGAGATGCAGTGTATGTGGTTCCAGACTGAGTGTGCGCTCGCCTACAAGGCCATGAACAAGTTTGGGGAGGCCCTCAAGAAGTGCCACGAGATTGAAAGGGTGAGCCCTTGTTATCAGGGATGAGACTCCCTAGCTACCCACGTTGTTATATTTCCCGTATGGGCCAAGATCCTTAATCGTCCTTTTTCTCTCTCCTCACGTTCATTAGCATTTTGTGGAGATCACAGACGACCAGTTTGATTTCCACACCTACTGCATGAGGAAGATGACACTACGCTCCTACGTAGACCTACTGAAGCTGGAGGACGTGCTCCGGATGCATCCCTTCTACTACAAGGCTGCCATCACGGCCATCCAGATCTACCTGAGCCTCCACGACAATCCCTTGGCTGATGACAGCAAGGAGCTGCAGGCCGACACTGGTGAGGGAGAGAAAGTGTGGCTGTGTCTGTGTACAGGGCAAAAGATCCATTTGCCCATTCAAAATGCTATCCTGGGAGTGCCCCGGTAGCTCACCTGGTAAAACACCTACCGGCTGAGTCCTTCCCACAGTGGGCCATGTTCGATTCCAGCATGTCGTCCCCTTTCTTTCTCCATTTCGCCTGTCTCTCCCTAGAACTGTTACCTATCCAATAAAGGCAAAAATGTCAAAAACAATTCTTGGAGGAAAAATTGCTCTCCTGGACAGAGAAAAAGAGGAAACGGGTACATTTTGTCCATCATTAACATCCCGCTCTTTCTGCCACTCTCTTATCTAGCTAACCTCTCGGACAAAGAGCTGAAGAAGCTGAGGAACAAGCAGCGAAGAGCCCAGAAGAAGGCCCAGCTGGAGGAGGAGAAGAAGAACGCAGAGAAGGAGAAGCAGCTTAAGAACCAGAAGAAGAAGAAGGAGGACGATGACGAGGAGATCGGAGGGCCCAAGGAGGAGCTGATTCCTGACAAACTGGTCAAGGTTAGAGAGACATACAGATGTTAAATAGTGCAAAGAAACTTGTCTCTGACATGGCTCATACGTACACATAGAACAGCGAACAGTCAGGTAAGCAGAATCTGTTCAGGTGACTGTTTTGTCTTTTGTGTCACTCTGTTCACAGGTAGAAAATCCACTGGAAGAAGCCGTCAAGTTCCTGATGCCTCTCAAACACCTGGTCAAGGACAAAATAGACACACACCTACTGGCCTTTGAGATCTACTTCAGGAAAGGTTAGCGAGCACGCTCATGTTCCAGTCATACTTCGCTGACTTTCCTTTAGTTTTTACCGTGTTGACACTTGTACCTTTCATTTCGGCATCGCGCGGATTTACAATCTGTCGTCTCTTTTCAGAAAAATACCTTTTGATGCTTCAATCAGTGAAGGGAGCATTGGCCATTGACCGAGACCATCCATGGTTACATCAGTGTCTAGTACGCTTCTTTAAAGGAGGTAGGAGAGAGGCTTCTTCATTAATGCCACAGCTGTTAAATGAGATATGTAGTAACATAATTAACATACCTCTGTTCCTCTTTATTTATACATCCTTTCTCGTTCTAACTTAATATCCACAACATCCACACCAACAACAAAGTAATGCTGCTTCCTCTCCTCCCTTCTGTCAGTCTCTGAGAGCAAGGAGCTGCCGGAGGTGGTCAGGACGGTGCTGAAGCAGGAGATCACCCGGCTGTTCGGAGACAGCAACGCTAAGAGCTTCAACCAGGCCTACCTCACCAAGCACTCAACCTCCATACCACACCGACTGGCTGGTAGGCCGCACACACACAAAGAAGATAGGTTCACATAATATTATATTGCCTGTTTTTAATTTTGCATAGATTAGTTTTATCAGAGTCCTCGTTGTGGGTTTTGGAACTTTTACAGCTTTTCATTAAACTCCCAACATCAAACATTTATCTCCAAGAAAGGTTTCTAAAGAAGCAGCTTCACTGGGTTCTGAACAAAAAAATTTTCATTTGGTTTAGTGTAACCTTCAACAGAATGTGGAGGAATTTGCTTTTAGTCTTAGGGAGGATGAAGAATCTGACTCACCAGCCTGGAGCTGTGTGTCGCACCTCACGGTATATTGTATCAGTCGACTTTGGATATTTCCATCATGAGTTCTGTTTCCCATTTATCCCTAATATACCGGGTTGAGCTATCTATGCACATCAGCAAATCTACAACACTAAACTCAATCAACCAACACTTTTCTTGTTTGCATTACACTGTGTGACAATTACTTTCTTTGGGTCACAAATAAATGGTTTTAAATGTAGTTTTCTTACTTACAGAAACCTAAAAACTGTCTTTGTTCTCAAAGTCATAAGTTTCAAAAGCTTTTGATTTTGTGCCTGACACAAACACACACCTCTCCCTCCTGCAGCTGCTAAGATGATGGTGTATCTGGACTCGTCGACTGAAACGAAGGCGGTAGAACTGGCCACTGCACTAGATGAGACACTCGACAACAGAACCATACAGGTACGCATTCATGAAATTACACAATGTGACAAAAGTCTGGAAAACCTAGTATCAGCGGTAGTAATAATACATTGATACCAAAGTGGAAATACTTTTATCAATGTAGTCCTGCTGAGAAACTGCTAACCTTATTATGGTACCCTGACAGTATAGCCCATATTTCACCTTGCATTTACTGTAAATTGTGTATGGCTGTTAGAGTATTAATTAAGGGTGTCTTTCACGAAATAAAATCCCCGAAAATGTGTAGAGTTCACATCTTTTTTCCCCCCCATCAGATCTGCACAGAGACTCTGGAGTGTCTCCGGAGCGGCGTCCTGGGCGACTGTAAGGAGCGAGCGGAGTCGTACCGTGCCGAGTGTCACAAGCTTTACCCCTACACGTTAGCTTTCACGCCCCCCGGGTATGAGGAGAACACCAAGATCGCCAATGGAGATGTTTCCTCCACGGAAACCGAGGAGCTAGCCAATGAGATGTGAGCACGGCAGAACAACAGCGGATGAGAAGAGGAATTGGGCCGAGCACGGAGCCTTGTGGTACGCCTGGCAGCCACTTTGTCGAGCCAGACACGGGAAGCGAAAATGGGTGTTTCGTTCTTTGGTTCAGCTTAATCGGGTCTGACCTGGCATGGGCTTGGCTCTCCCACATGGCGAAAATCAGGACTGTGTGTGTGTGTGTGTGTGTGTGTTGAGAGCATGTGTGCGGTTGTGTATATTTGTAGGAAAGGGGGGGGGTGAAGATAACAGAATGGCCATTTTACTTTTTTAATAGAGCTGACGACCATAGTTATTGGCAAACTGTTGGGAGAAACTGTGATGGACTGACATGGACTGTCTGTTTCCTCTGCGGTGATCAATAACGGTGACAGAAGCCACTCGAGTTTGACTCAGTGCTGCACCCACACACCCATCGCGTACTGTGTTCCCCTTATTTTAAAAAGCTAATTTAAATGAAAATAGGACCCAACTGTCACTGGGGGACGGGAGACTGAGCCAAGTGGATCTGATCTGTAACGGATCCGTAGGAAGCTGAGCAAGAAGAGTTGCAGAGGACCCGAAGTAGACAACCGAGGACATCCAGTGGCCACAGGTGTATCTGTACGTACTGTAGCACTCGAGTAAACGTGGTGGTGCAGTGGAGCGTGGGGAAGGCCCGATCACTGCGGAGGGTGTGGCGTGAAGAAGGCCGACCTCACATGTCAACGTTTTTTGTTTTTTCGGTCAGACTGTGCTTCCTTCACGGTTCCTGGTTAAACTTGGGAATATGTAATCCTCCGTCTGTTATTATGGAACACCTTTGAGCACAGATAAAAACTGTTGTGCTCCATTTCAAATACACTGCTGCGCTTAACATTTTTACATAGAGTTGGATAGATCTAAGCAATACCATAGACAGCTTTCCTGTCCATAATGGATCAATGAACCTCCTCTTATTGATGCTAATCTGTTGTAGATCTGGTTGAATTGGTTACACAGCCTCCTGGCAGAGTCACCTGTGTCGTTGCTTTTGTCACTGTTTCAAATGTTTTATCTGCATGTACACAGGGACTCTGACAGTCAAAGTAAAACAAGTACATGATACTGTACATCGTACTTCAGAGGGCTCTTCTCTGCTAATAACAATGACTCTTCTGAAGAGTTCAGCATCCAGGCCCGTTGCCCGAGGTGACAGAAGTGAAAATGTTCCTGAGGCGAGTAAACGTATGAGCACCTGGAATTTGTTTTGCTTTTGTTTCCCCCTTTTTTTCACCCCCAATATTCTCTTTTCTTCCCCCCTTTCCTCTAATTTGCGTTCTAATGTGAAAGATGAAATCTGAGATGGCGATGTATATCTCCGGATTTTTGTATTAAAACCAAACGAAAGAAAACAATCGCCTTCTTTGCATCTGTATGTGTAGCAGCCGTTGTCATCGCTGAGCTGCCGGTGTGTTCCGAGTTACTGCTTCAGGTCAGACGTCACTCTTGGTCCTCAGATGACAAAATCCTAATTTTAAGTAACTCCAGGCCAGAGTTTAAGTCGTTGATATTCTTGCACACTTTTATTTTTAAATCAAAGAAGTGTTTTGTAACGGTGGCTGCCACAGAACCTGTTTAGTACATTGAGAAGTTATTAAAAATGTACTAACTGCTCAGGCTACATCTCTGAGCTTCATGCCAACACTCAAATTTAACAAGAAATCGGCTCTGGATCAGCATTGCAACTGATGTCTCTGACTGTTATACTCAAGAAACGAGGTTTATTCTCAATTTTGGGCAATGTGTCAAAGAGGAAGTGTTCTTTGCTCTGCTGCCCTGAAATTCTTATTTTTTGTGAGCTGAATGAGGAACTTTTTAGTGACTTGAGGCCCTGCCCTTATCGACAGGGCTGTTGAATCTACAGTACGATAAAGTCAATACGGTTTTGCTGCCTGCTGAAGTGCACTGCATCACTTCTGGACTGTAAAGTATCCCCACTTGGCAAAATGCTGACTTTTATTTATTTATTTTTTAGGCCCTCGTGTCTGGAGATCTTCGAGCTCTGTGAAGACACAGCTGTGGTCAAACAGAGGAGCATCTGCTGCTCTCAGACCCAAATACGCTCCTGCCCATTTATTTGCTCAGCTATAGTCTGGGCTTGTACCAAAAGCATGAATGGAAATGAGCAGCTGTAGTTGTCAGGATGCAGGGTGACAATAATGCCAATCCACCAGCAGGGGGCAGCTGAGTGGATACACAGTAACGTTGTGAAGATTAACGTATGCTGATGTCTACTTGTCGCTGGATCGTCTCTCCACCCTCCTCAGCCTCCAGTCGTCGCCGTGCTGCCAGATGAAAGCAGGAAGGTCTGCTGCCGCCAACAGCAAGCGCGTCCTCCCAGAACCCGGTGCCGCAGCGTGTCCTCGCGTTGGATGGAGTCGTCCCTGGAGTTCTCCACCTCCCTGGGCAGCGTGTCCTCGCTGCTCACCCGCTGCCGGACCTTCAAGGTGCTGGTGATCGGGGACTCCGGCGTGGGGAAGACGTGCCTCGCACACCGACTGTGCGCCGGAGACTTCCCCAGCAGAGCGGAGGCCACCATCGGGGTGGACTTCCGCGAGAGGCTGCTGGACCTGGACGGAGAGAAAATCAAGGTAACCGGCGGAACTTTGCGCTTCGCCTGAAACAAAAGGACACGGACGGACCGACTGACAGGACTGTGCCGAACAGCGGTTTCTACGCACAGTGTTAACAATCGGCTCTTGTGTTTTACATTTGAAGTAACGTGGCGGCTAATACAGTTGTGAGACGTCGTCTCTTCCTCGGGCTGCACGTCGATCACAGCGCTCAGCCACGGTCCGCGTCCGGGACCAGCAAACGACCCAAAGTGAACCCGGTTTTTGTGGCTCTGTAGTCTGTTCCGGACGGTCCCCAGAGCTGCTGGACACCAGCCTGTAAATCACTGCACTTTCTGTGGTGCTGAGGTTTAATTTAAACCGCGGCTTGTTGACAGTAAAGGCTCGTGTTTATTCCACGAGTCTGTGGGCGCCGAGTTGCTTTCCGGGGTGTTTTGAAACGGCCACATGACGGAGGAAGTGTCTGCTGATTCGGTTCTATCTTTAGGGGATTGATTGCGAGCCGACGTGTCCACAGCTGTGTGGCGCAACGAACATCCCAGGTTCCCAAAGTTTGCGTGGGTGCTGATCAAAATTGTCTTCTAGCAGGTCCAAGACAACAAAGACCGCTCTCAGGTCAGTCACGTCGCAAGACCTCGAAAGCAAAATCAACGTCAGACGGAAGGTTTTCAGGTCTCCGAAGGCTGATCGTTACAAGTTTGATTTTTATTTTTTCGCGTTCGGGTGCAGAAGGGCGGCAGCACATCTGAGTGCGAGCAGAAGCAGCAAGTCCTGTCCGAGTCCGTCGGTCTGGCTGCCGATTAGAGGCCCACAGCACCGTGACGGTTTATTATTGGGTGTCCTGAAGGGACATTTAGCTCCAGATTAACTTTCCAGTGATCAGATCAACTTGTTTGTTCCTGGTCTTGGTTCCCTCCGAGTGATGGCCCGTCGCGTGCTTCAGCCTGGCTTTGGGTGTTTCGACACATGATTTATTTTTCCCCTCCGTGCCTCCCTTCTCATTAGGTTCCTCTTTTCCCTCCTCCTCGTTGAGCAGAGCCTAAATGCCAGTCTCTCACTTTCTCCCCCCCCCCCAGCTCCAGCTGTGGGACACGGCAGGACAGGAGCGTTTCCGGAAGTCCATGGTGCAGCACTACTATCGCGACGTCCACGCTGTGCTCTTCGTGTATGACGTCACCTGCCCCGCCAGCTTCAGCGGCCTGGCCTCCTGGGTGGAGGAGTGCCGGCGGAACTCTGTCGGGCAGGACCTCCCCAGGTACGTGCTGCCACGTCATCCTCCGGCCATGTTGCTTCTTCGGCGTCACCTCCCGTCACGCGTCCCTCCGCGCTGTCCGCTGTCCTCCGCAGGTTCCTTGTGGGCAATAAGAGTGACCTCCGCGACCCCCGCGGGACCGACGGCCAGGTGGGCCCGGAGCGGGCGACGAGCTTCGCCAGAGCCCACGGCATGGTGCTCTTTGAGACGTCCGCCAAGAACCTGCCGGGCCGCCGGGGCGACGGGCAGGTCCCGCACCGGCAGGACAAGGTGGAGGACATCGTTCTTGCCGTCGGCGCCAAGCTGAAGAGGCAGAAGACGCCGTCGGCTGCGAGCGGCCCGACGCGCAGCGGCTCCTTCAGACTCCGGAGCAGGACGCGGGCGGAGAAGGAGCCGTGGACCTGCTGCTGACGGAGACCACGTCCCCTTCAGGAGGACGACGACGACGAGCACGGTGGCTCATTTTTCACCAAAGACAAACGTCACGAAGGCAGAGCTGGTTGTTTATTTTTGTTGTTTTTTTACACACGTTTAATATTTATACTCTCAAAACGTGTCAGCTGTCCGACTTGTGAATATTTGCAGAACGAAAGAGTGAGTGTGAACAGCGTTTGGTGGAGGTGACGGTGTTTTGCTGTCAGCAAACAGTTTGACTTTGTTATTGATTGTATATTTAGGAGGGACGATGCACATTACGTGTATTGTAACGTGCATCGTCCCTGCGTGGAGGCCACTGGAGCTTCACGGGTTAGATCAGTTGTAAATAAAAACCTTGCACATTGTAAAAATAAAAAAATAAAAATAAAAATGACCAACCACCCTGAAACAAATAACAGAATAGTAAATTCATTAATAATCCCAGCACCGTTAATGCAGAGTTGGTAAATTTGGGTTTAATCACGTCCCTGTTTGTTCAGACTCTGGCATGTTATTTAGTGTCAAGTTGGATAAACTGAAATTTCCAGTGAAATCCGTTTCCCAGTCATAATTACGACTTGGATGTGAACTCCAACATGATCAGTCTGACCTGCGTGATGTGAACACATGATGTCACAGTGATAAAAGGCCTTTAAAGTCCCCATGAGTCCAATTCTGACTTTGGTGCCCCGAGTGTTAGTCCATCAAAATCTAAGCACACGTTTTTTGTTTGTTTGTTTTTTTTTAGCTATCTTGCCTTCCCCAATGGTAGTCCTTCTACAAAAGGAACAGAGTCAGACAACAGCACAATGCTAACAAGTCCAACCCAGGAAGAATGACGTTGGTTGTGCCATCAGAATAGTATGAATGATGCTAAAACCACGCAAAGGTCCTGAACATGGTGCCTTTGAAGTCCCATTGAAATGGAAGTTGGGACATATTTATATTCCGTAATGTGACGTGTGTCTAATTGAGACTGAATATGCCGACAGGAACCAGTCACATTTGGAAATGTAAAAGTTTTTGCCAGCAGACATTCAAACGTACACCTCAAGCCCATGTTAGTGCTCCTGTAGACACAAGCTACTGGCCAAGTGCAGGGTTAGCTGAGCGTCCCAAATCGTTTGACTGGAGACGGCTACGTGTACGCCGCTGACTGCAGGATGAGTCATCGGAAGTAGAACAAAAAAGAGCGGGAGTTTGATAGATACAGTAAACACTAAAACCAAAGTGCCTCTCCTGGCATATCGGACAAACAGAGACAGTAAATCCAGGATCACAGGATTAAAATGTTATTTCCCTGTCTTTTATACATGAGGAGCCTATATTAAAGCAGCCTATATATATATATATAAGGAAAGAAATGTTTAAATCTCAGCTTTAAATAGTGAAAATGGATAACGACTACAATCTGTCTGCCTCGACTCTGCATGTGAATAACTTGAACAACGTGGCGTTACGATGCAGTGCAATCTAGTCCTGGCTGTTAAAGGTCACAGATGGACAAAACAGTCATGCACCGGTCTTGTGCATGTGCATGTGCGCGTCGGGAGAGTGCGTCACATGTTGTGGCTGTGTGGCCAGTCGATGATTCAGAGGGCTTCACGTGGTGAGGGGCAAACCTCTTCTGCTCATTTGTCTAGAGAGAGATGTAGATCCTACCAGAGGTGCTGGCAGCTGTGTGTGTGTGTGTGTGTGTGTGTGTGTGTGTCACATCGGTGCAACATTCAACAGCCAAATAGTAGGTGCCCTTCTCTATACTCAGGAAAGGCCATAACTGGAGGAGAGAATGTCCCATGGCAGTTCTTTGATGTTCGTCTCATTTGCCATGGCAGACATTTTAAATACAATGCAATAAGTAGGGAAAGTGGAAATAAAGGAGTGCGTAGAAAATAAAATTCTCTAATTTGCTGATTACTGACTGGACGGCCACAGCATCATGTGAGCTGTGGGATCCAGTGTTTTCAGAGCTTCACCAACCAACAGTAGGAATGAAAACCTGGATATCTCCACGTCTGCTGCTTCAATTTTGACCCTTCTTTTTT
This sequence comes from Gadopsis marmoratus, assembly GCA_036023855.1. NCBI lineage: Eukaryota > Metazoa > Chordata > Actinopteri > Centrarchiformes > Percichthyidae > Gadopsis > Gadopsis marmoratus. Next base: position 57,225 of record JAVQJF010051084.1, on the reverse strand, counting down.
TGAGGTCTTTTCTCCGCCCTTTAACATCATGGCAGTGCAACGATACTAAACCTCTGCAGTGGCCATTAAGTAAGCATGAAATGACTCACTATGTAACTTGTGAAGGAAAGTGTAACAAATTCTTCCACTTACAAATGAAAAGTTATAGCAATAAATAAATACATTTTTACTTTACTGCTGTGCAACTGATGTTTCTGAGATAGGCAACGTTATTACTTCTTTCTACTTGTGCAGCTGTTATACTAACACTTGTGGCCACAACTAAGCAAAAGTGACACAGTCTTGCTTTTAAAATGACTTCAAAAGGTAACTAAAAACTGAAACAGCAGAGAGACATAAATTCGCAAATGTAGCCACCTGTGATGTTTTATACATGTGTATTCATTCATCTGTTGGCACGTGTCTTGTTAGTGTCCTGATGCCTGTTTAACCACCAGAGGGCGACAGAGACACTGCATGGTAGGCTAATTGTAAGCGACCCTGGATCAGATGTACAGCACAGCACACTAAGTGACTCGTGATGTTCAAACATAAAGAGAACATCATCTCTTCGGCGCTGTCGAGTTGTTTCCTCGCCTGATGGTTACTGACCATCTCTACCTGCCTGCTCCGTGTTTTTGTCTGAGATCTATGTAGACCGTCGGTGGCACCTGGCAGTAGAAATATGCATTACACCATGCAACCTCAACCCCCTTAAAAAACAATGCTTTAAAGAATTCTATTTATTATCATAAGAAAAAGGCTCACCTGCCACAGCCAGCATTTACCCTGTACCTGGCAGGCGCCAATTCCATTCCCTGGCTGTGGGACAGTTATAACGCAGCCACAGTCCACGGACTCCTACGTGGGACTGTGATGCTCCACACGCAGCCGGCAGAGTCTCCATCAGGTCAGCAGGTGGCACGAAGGGCCGCTCAGTCCGCCGAGATCGTAACGTGACTATTGTGAAGCCACAGCGTCGCACCATTTGACGCAACCCGCCTCACGTTTTTCCGCGCGTTCGCCTGCAGGGGGCGCGCGCGCCAGTGTGCCAGTGCGCGCGCGCGCTCCTCCTCACTCGTCTTTAGAAAGCTGCCGCAGAGACACGCACCCGCTCACCTGCTGCTGATCGCCGGGAGAAGATGTTCTGCGGACGGGCATGGCTGCGGCTCGGCCCGCTGGCGCGGAGGGCTCTCAGCCCCGCGAGCGGTGAGTCGGCCAATTAACGACTTAATTAAGGGGAATTAGACAAATGAGAAGCAAATAGCTGGATTCAAACGGAAGGACAGGACGAAACGTTTTCGGAACGGCTGTAAAAGTTACTCGTTACCTTCAACAAGTAATTTCTTTGAAGCTTCGCTTAATTTGAAGTATCTGACTCAGTTTTCCACAGTGCGGTCGGTCAGAAGGGGGCGTGTCCTGCTTTGGGGACACGCAGTTCTTTTTGCACGCTAAAACTTGTGCTCTGGCTTTTATAACCGAGTTGCATCAAGTGCATTATATTTTGGTGCACGCGTTTAATTCTCAAGTGGTGCAGTCCAGTAAAGAAACAACGATTTACATTACATTTATTTGTGATCTGGTTCTAGCCCTCCGCAGGATGAGAATAATGTTAAAACATTTCCATACAATATAAAATATGTACAGAATCAACACAAAAGTGCATTTTAAACTTCACTCTGGAGGGTTTGCATGTACGTGAAGGGGGTTTGAGATTTGATCACTTTGTTTGTATTTTTGGGACCTTTTTTTCCATTTTTCACGCATCCTTTCCCAGATCATCCTCTAATCTACTTTTGGGATGTGAGCATGTGGAATTCAGCCTGAAGGCAAAAAGGCTGCTTTAATTTCCTGTTTAAAACAACTTGTGGTGAAGCTCTGACTGGGGGGGGGGGCGCTGCATGCATGAGGAGGCCTCACCAGTCCTGCAGGTCTGCCTAGTCCTGCACATGGCAGCAGCAGAGCACGCCTGCATACAGCATACATGTACAGCACACCTCACTGCTACCACAGAGGCCATTTCGTGTTTAGTTTAGTTTTTTTTACAGGCTGGAACCTCACTGCAGGGATTAACTGATTACTTGTATAAATAACCTGAGCTTGGCCTCGTCCCTGCGTGGTGCTGCTGTGTCATGGTATTAGGAGGAGGAGGAAGGAGGGGAGGACTTACTGCTACAGTGGCTCAGCATCCACAACAGGACAGTGTCCAGTTCCGCTTTCTTCATTTCTCACTTGTAATATAACGGCACTAAACATGCAGCCAGGTAGCTTAGCTTAGCATGAACACTGGAAACGGGGGGGGTAACTGGCTCAGAAGGTAACGCAATCTGTTGTGTAATTTGTGATCTTCAGACGTGCTTGTATGGTGACTGTTTCTGTAGGACAGAGCCAGATTAGCTAGTTTCCCCAGTCTTTATGCCAACCTAAGCTAAGCGGCTGCTGGTCCGGCTACATATTTAGCAAAGAGACATGGGAGTGGTATCGACTTCTCATCCAAGACTTGGCAAGAAAGCGAGTTTATTTACCAAAATGTCGAACTATTTCTGTAAATGCATCCTGAAACGTCAATTTGTATGTCATGGGTATTCATGCAGCAACGTTTTCTGACCACATGGGGGCAGCAGAAACACGTTTTGGAACACATTGACATTCTTCATTGTGTTCACATATTATGTAATGTATAGATAACTTATTAGTTAATGGTTTCTTATTTACACATCCAAAGGTTACGGTGCAGCATCGGCATTCATTTGGAGTCGTGCTTCTCGTCCAGTGATCCCTGTCTTGTAGCTCTGTTTTTGGTCTCCACGCTCTTCCGCTGCTAAATGCTTTTTAGCTTTTATATAAATTTATATATATATAAATATAAATTACAATTTTTTTAATTCCGTTTCTTGGTCCAGTTCTTGACCCTTACCTTAAAATAAAAACTCCTTCTACTTTGTCATTTGATTTTCTAATTAAATATTGGTTCAGTTTTCAGGTGATGTGACTCTTAACTTGAGAGGATAATGACTTAAAGATTTCTTCTAGAAGGCAAATTTGACAAATGTACGATCTACTCAATCAGCTGGTTAAGCATCTTGCGAATGCGGCAGGCGAACGGTCATCCCATGTGTTCGTATCGATGCGAGCTCTCAGTGAGAAAGACACAGGATGAGTTAAGATTTAAATGTTTTTTTCTGCTAAAGACTAAAGTGTGTGTGGTCTAGGTAGAAAGAGATTAGACTGAGGCCGTGTTTGGGCTGCAGGCAGGTTTTATTTATGGTGTCCCCTGCATGCACCACTGGCAATCCTTTAACACCATCAAATCAGCAGGTGCACCGGCTGCAGACAGCCGCACTCACCTACACACCACAGCACAATAGCCTATTAAGAAGCATTTCACAGCTCCCCTCCTACCTGACACGGGTTCATGGTAGCTCATACAAGCTCAAACCCACTAGATAACTTTAAATTTGTTTGTTTTGATGCAGAGCTAGGATCGTCGAGCAGGAAGTGTTTCAGTTTCAGTGTTTGTGTTTGCTGGGAGATTTAAGGGACCATTTGGTGTTTAGCTTGGCTGCTGCCAAGTCTTTCCATCTCGTCTGCTACAAGTGAGCAGGGCCGCATTGTGTAACTGGATTAAGGGATAGAGACATGTTGACGTTATCAGAATGCATTGGTGTTTGTGCCAAGTCGCACTTCTGATGGGACAGTTTCCTCAAAACGCCCACAAATTATCGTTTTTTTTTTCTTTCTTCACATTTTCACATTACTGATGCTCATTTTGGATTTCATGAAACGGAAAGCAAATTCCATTCAAATGTTAAATCAGTGGTTGAATGAGATTCTACTGCAAAAATTACAATCCGGTCCACATGTCTCATCGTATGAATCTCAGCAACATGTAAACCTCTTTGCTGAAGGTCGACTTCCAAACTAACCCTCAACACGCCCTCCTGTGTCCCTCAGCAGCTCCAGTGCGACGTATGGCCTATGGGCTTCCTGGTGGCTCCAGCAACACGGTGTACTTTGTTCTGTGTGGAGGAGGCCTCACTGCTGCAGTTGTCTATGTGAGTATCCGTGTGAGACGTCTCCAGTCCAGGTTCACCTTCAGCTTTGATGTATATTCAGAGTCTGCACTGTTGGACTTCTGTCTTTGCGCTGTCATTTCTTTGAGTGGCGTCCCACTCAAAATCTGTCCTCTTTTATTTATTTATTTATTTATTTTAAATACTAGCGGTGTGTGCAACTCAAAGATCGTGGGTGGACTATAAGTTGAATTCTGTTTGATAGAGTAATCACTTGGTCTTCTCCTTATTCCACATAGTGAATGACATTAAAAAGGGAGACTAGGTGTCAATGAACTTAAAGATTTAGTCATTCCTTTCTGTATATACAAATATGCTGACAATGTGGAAGTCCAGCAGGGCTGCCAATATATAAAAAGAAACTTATTTATTTAATAATTATCAAATTGAAATATTGTTTTCCATTAGATGTGTGGACTGTAAGTTCTCCTAATACACCATATGCATGCTTATGTAAATTCCATTTAAATAATGTTGAATATAATTGATGAAGTGAGCTATCATTCCTGGTGAAAAAGAAAAAAGCTGATATGACAAATTGAAACTTTACAGCGCTGTGCAGGAAAATAAAGCTCTTTACTTTCCTGCTGTACCAAAATATGAAAACTGTATGTTAAGTAGACTTGTCATGTTGAACAGAAAGGGCCAAAGTCACTCATAGATGTAGGTGGGCTTCATCCTCAAGAACACCAGAAATATGAATCCATGAAACGCCAGTGCAAGGACCGACCTCCACTTCTGATTCCAAACTGTGACCATAAAGAGCAGGGCAGTTTTTACTGGTGTAAACTGGTTAACGTGCAGCCTCAGGACAGACGTGTGTGTGTGTGTGTCAGACAGACAGACAGACAGACATCACCACAGCTCAGTCACTGGTTCTTTGCCCAGACAATAGCTGTGTAGACTCTCTTTTGTTTACCGCCGAGGTCTTGGCAAAGCACACGCGTGTACCAGCTGTGGAGGTTCATGTTAGACAAAATGTCCGTGTAAGGTGGCATTCTGTGATCCTGTTACTGTTTTATACTCTTATCATTTGTTGTGCTGGAATGTCACAAGTGCATATCTGCCCCCTTTCTCTCAGGCCTACAAGACAGTCAATGGTGATAGTGAGCGCTATGAGGACAGACTCGCCAACATGGGCTCCGCAGCAAAGGGTCAGTTGTCGATGCAGGCAAAACACACACTCAACCCTCCTGAGCAGGACTTTGTGCCTGCATGGGCGTTCAGTATAAAAAGCCACACGTTATGTGGTTGAATAATACCAGACAATGTCCAAAAAATAAATGAAATTAATTTCTTGTGACATACATAGTTATAATGTCATGTCTACATCAAAATGAATAGGTCACAGTCCCAGCATATGTAGCATTATACAAGAGTCTACAGCCATGCTAGCAGTGGGGTTTTGAGCTAAATGCTAATGCCAGAATGCTAACGTGCTCACAATGACGATGTAAGTTGCTGATGTTTAGCTGGTGCATAATGTTCACCAACTAAGTTTAGCATGCTAGCATTTGTTAACTTGCACTAAACACAAAGCGTGTTAGTTTGGCAGATTTTTGGTCATAAACCAAAATACACACAAGCACATTTTCTGACCTGATGATGCCTGGCTAAAAATCAAGAAACGCTATATAAATTGTCTGTCTAGAAAAAAGTGGCTACAGAAAGCAAAAGGTAGCTTACTTAAAAATATCAAAGGACCTGTTTGATCACCTGTTTGGTTCTTTGGTCACAAGAACGTTTCAGGGTTTGAAAGGTTGATTGTACTACACAGAAGAAAGCAGGACTAACTTTTCCCAGATCTGTCACATTCAGGCTTTTTTCTTAAGCTTTTTGAATCTGCAAACCTCAAAGGTCAGATAGCCAGGTTTTACTTGGGCACGTATCTAAAGCTTCTGGATGAGTATAATGTGACATGTATGTTGAGAGAGAAAAATATGTAATGATCAATTGAATAACGTGAGCAAAATGTTTCTGGTTCGAAGAAACTGGAGGAACTGGAGGATGCAGAAGATCTTGATGCATTTCTGAGTTGGGTCTGGTTGCACCACCCAGATTTCAAACACGGTAGAATGATCCATCTCAATAGCTTTGTCTTGTCTGTCTGTTTTTAGATTCCTGTCTGCAAACTGATTTGTCTATTCAGCCAGTTTGAGCCCGGGGCGATCGTGGCTGTGCGCCCAGAGCAGCTACCTAGTCTGTAAAGGGGAAAGCAGTGGCTGCCACTGGTTCAGTTGCGTACATGCGGCCTGGAAGTGTCATTTTTGGTCGCAAATAGAGCATGAAGCTCTGCTGCATACAGATTGTACTACTTTGGGTTTAAATTGGCCAGTCATCTCATTATGTAATCAGGCAAACATTTCCGGGAAGCGAAGTCGCACAAACATCTTGGTGCACATAGTGATTGTGATCGAGGATCATATTGTCCTGACACATTAATCTGAGGCCACATCACTGAGTATCATTACACTGCAATTTAGTGTTCTTGAGCTGGACACTCAGGTGGGTAAATTTTTTTTTTTTTTTTTTCCGTCACATTTTTGGAAGGTTCACAGCTGTAGTAGTGCTTTAGAAGAAGCACAGTTTCCAGTAAGATCAATCATATCCAATGCTACTAAAGCATAGCACTATATTTATGTAAGGATGATTTTCCCAGTTTCCACTGAGGCATCTGGGCACTCTTCCTAACGCAAGTGTTCTTGTCCATTAACGGCAGTTAGACCATTAAGAGTTTTGTCATATCAAAAGCAAGTGATGATCGGTTAGGGTTAAGGATTATCCTTCACTTACTCATATCATTGCTGCAGAGAAACTAATGCCTTTATATAACTTCTTTTTTTAGTAGTATAATAGTCATGTTCCCAGTTGACCATTGTATGCTAAGGGAAATATTTACCCTTACAACTGATAACTGTAGCTGTGTTGCAAATGTGACCAAATCTTTTGCCACTGATCCACAGGGATGATTAACATTTCTAAACGCAGTTAGTTTTGGTTTAGTTTTTCCTGATGCACATACCTATGAAGAGAAATGAGTCCCGAATAGGCTGCTAAATGCTGCTATAATTAATTTTCTGTTCTCAACCTCATAATCGGCAGCTCCTGCAGCAGAACCAGAGCCAGCAGCACCAGATGCAGAGGCTCCTGCACTTGAACTCGCCCCAGTGGAGGAGGAAGCGCCAGCCACCGAGGTCGTCGCTGAGGCGGTCTCTGCTCCTGCAGAACCCGTAGCAGAGACCGCTGCGGAACCTGTCGCCGAGGCCGTGCCTGAAGAAGCAGCTGCCGTGGCCTCTGAGGTGGTCATCACTGAGGCTGCAGCTGAGCCAGCGATTGCAGATGAAGCTGCTCCACCTGTAGTGGTAGAGGAGGTTACTGAAGCGGCCCCTGTCACTGTGGAAGTTGCTGCCGCAGAGGAGACGCCAGCAGAGGCCCCTGCAACAGAGAGTGCTGGTACGGCAGCAGTAGTTGAAGTCTGCCCTGCCGCAGAGGTGGCTGCATAAAGCTGTGATGGGCATTAGTTAGTGCTGTGTCCCACCTCTCTCTGGGCCCAGGAAAAAAGGACTCATGAACCACTATTGTCGATAAGGGGGGGGGGGTTAATTTAAACCAGTTAAGGGTTCATCAGTCCAGTTTTCAGGTGCCTGCCTTCCCTTTCCTCCCACAAACCTTCAGACCCAAACCAGAACATTTGGCATTAGGCTGTGTTTAGATTCAGTTTGGATTCAGTTCAGTTTCTGTAGGAATTTTATCACCGGCGCAAATCCAAGTTATGGTTTGGTAATAGAGGAGTGTTGGTGGACTGGGTGATATAAGGGAAAGAACAGAGCTGGTGACTAATGTTTTCTGTAAAATGATATATACTAAGTGCTCTTAAAACAGGACAGACCTGCATTTTCTTCCTTGACTTAGGTTAGGCTTATTAACTGACCAGTAGAGAGATGGAAAGGCGACGTCAGTGATGTGAAGTGTTCACTGGCTGCAGCTCTGATCTTGTTTTTCTTTTCCTCTCGGAGCAAAAGACAAAGTAGAAAATATGCTTTTCTGTTTTTTAATTCCATGATGACATTTCTTTTTTTTTTCCAAACACATTCAAATACTTTTATTTCCATTATTACCATTTATCTACCTACATCTACAGCAGCCTGCACCCACTTTATCTAACGGACCATGGTTTTGACATCATTGCAGTTAACAGCCACGTAACCGCTGTGTGCGACTGACCTCTGCTGTCTCCTTACTCTTTAAATGTGAAACTTTAATCTTTCAGGGAAAACTCATTCTCATTCTCTGTCTCTGAGTACGGTGTCATTATGATTAATGTAGTTAAGTAATCAAAGAATAAAACCTCACTGGATCGATTTGTTTTTTTTTTACTGATTGCATTTTTCTTCAAGTGTAAAGATGCGTGTGTTGTATACGTACACAAAATGTTTGTTAAATGCAAAGATTCTGTAGGTTGTACAACAAGTTCAGAATAAGTATCCATTTAGTCTGGGGCTAACTTGTGGCCTAGCGTTTATTCAGCGACTCTCTCAGCTGCTTGTTGCTTTGAATGCAGACTGATGTGATTGTGATGTGCAGTAAACATCGTGTTGTAGGGGTACAAACACCCACTTCCTGGAGAGATGCTCCCTTTCCTGAAGATTCCCTGTGCTGTGTTCATGCTCCTGTGCTTTTCAAGCTGAACATTGAGAAGACAACCATCCAAAGAACGTTTTCGCCCTTGATACGATGTTCTTGAGGATATTTTGTTTTTGTAATAAGCACGTGACCACTCGAGCATTTCTGAAAGGTGAAAGTAAAGTCTTGAGAGAACTGACTAATCCATAAGTAATTAAACTGTCTCCTATCTACAACAGCATAAAACACAAAGTAAAACATCTAAGGCATAAAAACCTACCTACAATAATCTTGTGATAATGTTCAAAGGGCAGTTAAGAGCAACAGGCAGTGCTCGATGGCGAACTGTAAGGTGGCTGTTGCAGGTCCTGATCAACAGTTGAGAAACAATAATCTGCAAGCACTTAACTGTTTCTTGCCCTTTACAACATTTACCTCAGATTTGATCGTTGAACATTTGCGTCTTCATTGTAACAAGTGCTGTTTTAAAGCAGTCTCAGACAGGTTAAGACTAATCCTAGATTACAATGCTTGTTTTAGGGTGTCCTGGTGACCGACGGGCTCATGGGACATTGTTGATGTGGTGATGTTAACCGTCCAACAACGCACAAATGCTGTGAAACTTTTCTTTGAACGGCGATCATCTTTGTAAAAGTGTGCATGGGTTTAATCCAGGTCTAAAAAGACAAGCGTGCTCACCACACACAAGGAAACTGCTTTATCAAGTTCTGTGTTTCGCACTTTCTCTGAAAAGGTTACACCAGCAGAAGGAGCATGAACTGGGCAGGTAGTCTCCTGTAGAGTATTTCCTGAACCTCTGGTGACTAGTCCATGCGCTGGTAGACACCCAGTCAAGGTACGTGGAATTTATACACCACAGCACAGCAAACATTTGTACATATCGGAGTGAATCCCGCCGTCTCCGGAGTGCTGCACATGCCATGTGTTCACAGGTAAATTAGAAAATAGTTGCCACGAGGTGTCATCCTACTTTAACATGAGATAATTCACTATGCCTGAAACGACTAATCTGGCAATTATTTTTTGAGCAATTAATAATGATTTAGTGCATGAAATGCCAAAAACATCTGAAAAGCTGGAACGAGTAAATACTTGGCATTGCATTTTTATTTTAACATTGTAGCTGCAATTGCTTTACATCTGTATGTGTAATTGTACTGTGCTACTGTGTGTTCTCTTTCATCATACTCTCACTCTACCCCCCCCCGCCAGATATATTTTTTTCTCTCTCTACCCAACCGGTCGAGGCAGTTGACCGCCCACCCAGAGCCTGGTTCTGCCTGAGGTTTCTGCCTGTTAAAAGGCAGTTGTTCCTTGCCACTGTCGCCTAGTGCTGCTCATGGTGGAAATGTTGGGTCTATACATATAGAGTTGGCCTAGACCTGCTCTATGTTAACATGTGCTATTCGATAACTCTGTTATGATATAGCGCTATATAAATAAAACTGAATTGAAATTGTATTGTTTTTTGATTAAATAACTGATGTTAAAGCATTTTTACTCCACATCAAGCTAATTTATGCTCTGATATTAAGAGCTGTTGGAATGTGTGAACTTATACTATATTTCAAATCTCTCTCAGCCACTACTTCTTGTCCTCCTTCTGTCTTTCAGAGTCTTTGCCAGATCTGCTCACAGCTGTGAAGATCTTGGCTGGCTCTACTGTTGATATTGCAGCAGCCTCTGTTGGTGAGACGAGAATGGTGAAAGCTGTCCAGATAATGGAGGAAGATGGAAAATCTTTGGACTCCACACTGGAGCTGGCAGAGCCAGAAGTCGTGGAAGCAACCACAGAGGTAGTAGCTAAAGAAGGATCCAAAGAGGCGGCTGGTGTAGTGGATGACGAGGAGCTAAAATCTGCAGACGCTGGTGCAGAAGATGCAGAAGTTAAAGAGGTGGTTAAAGAGGAGAAATCTTCTCCTGTAGCAGCAGAGGAGGAGGCAGCGCCACCTCTTCGTGAGGATCCTGAAACTTCAGCCCCGACAGTGGAGGAGGTGGGTGAGGTTGAGGCAGAAGATCAGGCTGCTCCTGAGGAGGCCTCTACAGAGGACTCGCCTGAAGATGGAGCTCCCACTGAGGAAGTTTCACCAGCTGAGGAGGCCACCACCACTGCTGTACCTGTTCCAGTGGAGCAGACATCACCAGGTGAGACCACACCTGCTGCTGAGACCGTCAAAGCTGCAGCAGTGGTGGACGCGACTCAGCTGGCAGCCGCCTCCTCTGGGTCGGACCTGGAGGTCCTTTCAGCTGCCGAACCAGAATCTACATCAGAGGCTCCATTACAGGAGGCCAAGCACTGCCACTCCTGCCACTCTGCTCCATCCGCAGCGGAGGAGGTGGCGCCACCTGCTGCTTTGGGAGGGCAGCTGGCCAGTGAGCAAGCTGAGGATGTAACAAATTGGGCCATGGAGGACATGTCACTGGTGGAAGGACAAAGTAAGAACACACTGTATAAACAGCCTGTCAAAGGTTTTTAAATGCCTCATTGTTAAGCATTATCTATAATGTTACATAATAACTACACTTGTGTGAAATGTAAACTAAGGAAATAGTGGTATATGATAATATAATTTTATGTTTTAAAGCAAGACCCTCCCCACAGTCCCCACGTTGAAATAGTAACATGGGGTCAAAAAAACAAAAGACCCTCCCTTGTCTCCCAAAAAGTTTGACTACCCTCCCCCTTTTCTGCCCCGGACAGCTTGTGTCCACCTGTAAGACTTAAGAAATTACTGACTACAGTAAGAAGCATATGGTGAGGAAAAGTTACCCTCAGATATAAATACATTAATAGTAACAGTCTGACATCACAAATCATTGTGTGGGCACAGTTGGCAGCACAATAGTGTGACTAATAACAAAAACTACTTAAATCCATAAAAGGGTACATGCTGACTCACTGACGTGACTTAATGATACACTTGAATGGAACTGATCCATCGTTAACATTATCACTTCCACCTCTGCTTTTCCTGCTTTTTTTATGTGGTGGTTGTTTTGTTTTTTTGCAGCTATGATGTGATGAAACTGTAATTGAACTAATGGAAGACATGGATTTATATAATTATATAAATAAACCACCTGATTAAACCTACTAAGAAACATAGACTGACCTTGAAACATAGGTAAATTGGTCTACATTGATGACCACTGGACTGCTGTTCAATTTCGCCATTGAAAAAACATGAATATAATCTGAGTCTTCTCTGTACTTGGCTCTGACAGATGTATTTCCGCCTATATCCACAGAGCCAAAGGTGTCTATCTGGACTGTTAAAAGCTGCTCAGTGATGTAATAGTACAGTTCAGAAGGTAAACAGCAGAGAGGCTATAAACACAGCTGTCTGTGTAGAACTAGAGACAGTAGAATGGACATCTTCAGGACTCAGCTGGCCACATTTTAGATGCTCAGATTTGACTCTACACCATTACTACTTTTCTTTGCACTCTATTTAAATCCTGCTGCCCATGTCCATTCTACTTATTTAAACTCTAGGATAATTATGTAAGTTACATAGTCATATATGCTAAACTTGTGCATTTCTACCATACAAACTAGTGTTGTGCTTGTTTGTTGCAGCCACAGAGACCATGGTGGTGGGGACAACCCAGTCGTGACATGACAGTGTGCCTTCCACAACACTCGCTTATCTGTCAACCGAGCCAGGACAACCGATGAAAACAGCACAAGGAGAACTAGCCACACGTTTAGCTAATGTGTCTTTTTTGAAATGTTATCACAGAGGTAGTTTTTTGTTTTTTTTTTAATGTTCCCTTTTGCGTTCTGATAAATCTGTATAAGCATTTGTGAAATGATTCCCATTATGTCTCTTGTCCTCTAGGTGCCACTGTTGCAAAACCTTTCATGAACCATTGAATGGAGCATTCAACAAAGTCTAGCAGGCAGTTGAAGTAGTTTGTTGTTGCTTTTCATAGATATTGCCTAATAATACCTGAAAACTGAGCTAAGACTTGTATGTGGTTGATGTTCTTCAAGCTGATAACAGTATACATAATTTCCCCACTCATAACAGCTGATATAATAGCATACAGATATACACTTTGTCACTTTTGTCTAGTACGTGCTGTATAGGTGCAGACATGACAACCTTGAGGTATTTAAGCCACGTTACATTTTCGTTGTGTTGCAAATGTGAAAGTGATGCGTACCTAGAAGAAAACCTCCCAAAAACACCAGTGAAAAATACTGCACCAATATTTGCTTTTTAAATCTGATACCAATATTATACCTGTTTTGTAGTGATATTTTCGTCCATACCTTCTACAACAAAAGATTGATACATTCTATATAGATTCAAGCCAATATAAATAGTTTTGTACCCTTTCACTTACATAATTATATTCAACAGTAACATGCCTCCAATTCCCCATGGATGCTTTTTAAAGTATTTTTGTAGGTGCACTGCATAAATGGTCACATTTTACCTATATTAATATATTAAATTGTTAATATACCCGTATTATTTAGTCAGTTGCGACGTCTCTGTTGTCATGACAATGTGCTCACATAGACACTTTAAATAAAGTGACATGTAAACAACTGAACAACCGATTTGTGTGCAAGAAATGATTAGTGCGCACGGCCCACGTGGTGGTGACAGAGGACTGTTATTTGAGCATTCGTCCAATCTTGTGGCTATAAACTTTGTTTTAGGAACAACTTGGGAATAACTTGTGACCGTCGTGACATCACCTCTGTTGCCTCGAGGCAAAAACAAATTCACAGTAAGTCGACACGTTATCTGTCGCCTGGCCGTGTGGCGGGACAGGAGAGGGCTCGGGATTTCTTTCGTTTCTTCAAGCAAAACACTCGCTAGTGAGCTGAAATGAGTTTATTCCGGTGAGCTGCGGTGGTTTATGGTGCGGCGTGACGTCACCACGTGTCAGTTGCCCGAACAAGCGGAGAGTAAAACTGACGAGCGGCTCGTCGGTCTCCGTTATCGGCAGAGGGGCAGCCCGTCCTGGCCGAGTGCGCTGCGTCTTCGCTCACTTACCGCCGGCACGTGACACACAAACGGCACCGAGGTCCGTGCTCCTCGTCCATCCGGAGGCTCCGGCTGCTCCTAAACCGCGACCGTTAGCGGCAGGTTAGCTTAGCGTTCCGGCGGCGGCGGCGGCGGCGTCGTCAAGTCGACCGCAGCGGCGGGATCCGAGCAGAGCCGCCCGGGGAGGAGGAGGAGGAGGAGGAGGAGGAGAGGTTACTGCATGTCACACACGCACTGCTCTCATTACCCAGAAGTTGCTGGCCTGTAAGCTACGTTGGTCGCCAGCAAGCAGCGAGAAGAGGGCTTTGAAGGTGAGCGAGCTGGCCCGACGTTAGCCAGCGTTTAGCCACATGGTTTGTTGTTTCCGAGCTGACAGCTTGGTTTGGTCACAATGCTAACTCCGCTAGCTGACGGCAGCTACGTTGATGTCAATATTGTGTTTCTAGTCAGTTCCCTGCTTTTTGTGTGCCGCGGGTCTTGGTATGCGCCTTGTGGCGCACACTTTCGTGACCAGCTCGGCGCACTTCTGTAAAATAAGTTATTATGTAAATGACGCAAGCGCTGGCTAATAAGTCATTAGCTGCATTGGAAGAGCGAAGGTATCATTGCAACAGTGAATTCCCCCTGTGTCTGTGTGACATTTGTAAGCAGTGGACAGAGTGGGACGTAGGTGGGGGTTTGTTATCTTAAACACATTTAGTCTTGGATCTAACCTCGCTGCTGCTGGTGTGTCACATGTATTATTACCGTGTTTGTGTCAACACATGGGCTTTTGTAGGATAAATGTATTGCTGCCCTGCAACATAATCCACCAGGCTGGTGATAGATGGCTCATTGGTGCTGTCAGCATGGTCAGACTTTGTTGGTAGCTTTTTCCATGTTCTCACTGCTTGTGGTTTCCCCACGCTGCTTTTTGACATTCGTGTCAATTTTTTTCCTGTTATGATGTATGCTATTGACAAAATGTCCAAAAGAATGACATCATGTCCGTCAACAAGTTCAGAGTGTCTTGAAATTGCTTATGTGGTCGACTGGAAAGCGAGGCATCGCTCAATGATCATTTCTCTATTTCTCATGCTTTCGGGCCATTTGAGCATTCAACATGTGTTTTGATGGATGGAAAAACACAAAACACTGAATAGTTTCCCATGTCAGTTCCTCAGCACGCCACCTATCTCTGCCCTTATCTTTGAAGTGAATGAAAGGGTTCCTGGTGTGCGGAATGCTGTGGTGGCTGCTGGAATGTACACTTTTGATTGTGTGTGTGGTGAAGTCGTGCTGTTGAGTTCACAGAGGCCTCGGCCTGCAGTCTCCAGTGTGAGCTGCACTGAAGTGTCTGTGCTTTGTGCTGGTGAACGATTGGCCCGCCAGCCTTTTGCTTAGCCAACAGTTGATCTGCTGTCTGAAGGTTTCTGCCGGGCGGGCCGCTCTCGTGCCTGATTTATGCTCCGTAATGGGGCTATATCACCTGTCGAGAAAAGACTAGATACAGAGACTGGTTTGGTACCACAGAAGTGGATGGGTGATGGGGAGGGGGGGGGGGTTTAGATGAAATAAGAAGTTCAGCTCTGTAATTATCATGTCCTTAAAGCCTTATAACATTCCCAAAAAGTTATCTCGCAACATGTTTTAGGATTTGTGCACCACTGCAAAGGTTTCATGCTGCAGTCGTGACGCTGTCAGAAACCAAGATGGAGCTTGGAGGAGAAAATGTATTTTATGTTATTTAGAATATCAGCAGGCAAAGACGAATCTTCTCCGACTGCTTAGTTGGGGTCGCAAACTAACAATTTTACCAACGGTTCTCTTTTGTCGATTCTGATCACAGTTCCCCTGTCTGACCAACAGTCAAAAGATGATTCAATTTACAAAGACATGAAACAGAGAGAAGGGGAGCGGCTGGGTCCTGCATGTATTTGGCATTCATTCTTTGCTAAGGACTTAAAGGATGAATCTATCATGCCAAAACGAAAGATGTAATCAAGTACATTTGGACGTGTAGTGTTGGTAATGTGACAGTTGCCGTATGTGTTTTTTGCTTATGCTTAACGCACAATTTGCTGCCACTCTAGGTTGTTTCTTTCCACGATGGTTTTAATATCTCAGTGTGTCCATATACTGCAAATAGGGTTGTAGAACACACTATGAAAGTTTCAGGCTTATTTTGATGCCAGGCTCTAGTTGTAAACCAGTATTGCAAATTAATCATAGGGAATTTATGACCTTAAAATGCTAACTCACTATTTTTCTAATCATTGATAGGAGGTTAAATTTGACACTATAACACTGTAGATGATTTATAACACTACTTTATGACTATATCATTGATGCAACTGAGTTATACTGGAACTTGCCTGTGTGTGTCGGGTGTATGCCAAATAAATCCTGAGGTCATATTTGCCATGTATTTGCTCGTTGTGTCATCGCCGTGTGTGTGTTGGTGGAGGGCATGGCACAAGGCAGGGCGTTGTATCTTTACCAACAGCCCCAGTTTCTTGGAACAAAAGCTCTGTTGTTGAAAGGTCATGTGACTGTGGGCGGTGGGGAGGGGTGGTGGGGTGCGCCCTTGTCATGTGATCTGATCCCAGGGCTGGGTCTGAGAAGTGCTGAGTCGCTCTGAGAGGTTCCTTCCACCCAGAGGAACAGGCAAGGCAGCGAGCATGCAGGCAGAGAGAGGAGATGGACGGGCGGATGGATGTCAGGCAGAGGAGAGGTGTGGGAGAGAGGCAGGAAGATGCAGAAAAAAAGTCCTGTTGCTTTCTCTTACCATGGCAAGAAAGCACCGCTCTCATTCTCTTCCTTGTCTCTTTGTGGAATTTGAAACTGCAGCTGAGTAAAGATGCAAGCCTGCGTTTTGAATCGCATCAGCCTTTCTGTGGCAAGGCAAGTTTTGGCTGAATTCCTGTTTTTTACTTTTCATGTGTTCGTTTAGGATTTCGTGGTGGGAAGGTGGGCCTGTTAGATGACTCTGCTGTATCTTGGCATGTCTTGAGACCGCTACAGTAAATGTAAAAGAATCGAGCTGCTCGTCTGCTCTCACCCTGGTCATCAAAAGTTAAACAGAATTTGAAGCATTTACACTGAGACACGTAGCCGTAGCTCTTATCCAGAATGACTTTCATGGCAGCAGAAATATTTTCAGTTCCTGGAATGCCAACATGACTAAAGTAAGGCATGAAACGGACTGCTTTTGACCATTTAAGATGATTAATTCCTTTGTTTGTAATGTGATCGGTATCTGCTGGTAGTTTCTGAATTAAATTGTTTCTTGAAATGGTAGTAATGCAGTCTCTTGACTCATTATTTTTTAACTGAGAAGCAACAAAGGCAGCCACATGTTTGCAGTCGCCCAGCAGGTCCTGTAACATTTGTTTGCGTCAGTGCAACCTGCAAGTCCTGCTTGAGAGACTCAACTCCTGTGTGAGTGTGTGTCTCTGCCTGCAGGATGCATGTTTCACACACCATATGACCCTGCTCATTGTATTGGGCAGATGTGTTGGATGGATGTTCTCAATATCTTAATAGGTAAAAATTAGAGTTGCAACCATTCAATTGACCAATTGATCAGAGAAAATTAACTATCAACTTATCAATTAATGTGAAGATTTGCTGCTTTTCTTTGTCATTTATGACAGTAAACGAAGAGTCTGTATGTTTTGGGCTGTTGGTCGGACAAAAGAAGCAATTTGAAGACCTCACTTTTAGGCTCTGGGAAATGGTAATGAGCATTTTTTGCAAATTTTTTTGACGTTTTATAGACTAAAGAATTAATCGCGAAAATAATCTGCAGATTAATCGATACTGAAAATAATCATTATTTGCAGCCTTAGTGAAAATAAAGATAAAAAAGGGAACAAAGAGAGAGAGAAAGAAAAGGGATAGCATTAAAGAAAGGGCTCTGCGATGAGAGGTGATTGCCCAGGCTAATCCACACTGTGGCATGCTGTCATGTTGGTGCCACATCATGCTGTTAATCAAGTGAAAACATACCCGCACCGTGAACAGGGCTTTCACCCTCCCTTTTCACGCATCTCTTTCTGATTGACGTTCTATTAAAAGGAGTTAGATGGGCTGCATAGATTGCAAAAACCCAGAGTGTCATAATCTCATCCGTGGACTTGCATAACGTCTGTCAGTTTAGCAGCAACATAGTGTGGCGCGTGCACACTGACGCCTCTCTTTGGTAGGCCTGTTCCTGTGCCACAGAGCAAAAGTCATGGAACAACAGGTGAAGTATGAAATATTCAGTTAGTGGAAGGATTAGAGGTAGATAGAATAGAGACTGGATGGAGCTGATCAGAAAATGAAAGTGACCTGTCGATGTGTCACATGGTGTTGAATAATACCCCTGCATGCATACTGCAAATCTGATTGAACCTTGCCCTCGCAAAACAGAACATCCAGCTCTGTGGATGAGTGTCTGCTGTATGCTATTGAATAATTGAACAGAGGATTTCCATCCGAGCTGATAGCATGTTGGTCTCAGTAGCGGAGGGAAACGCCAGCACGGCGCGGCTCATCCATTGGACAGCAATGTCCTCGTACACACCATGTCAGAGGATGTTGTACGGTCAGTAGGTTTGTCCAAACTTAAAAATGCCCAGATTCGTGCATGACTTTAACATTGTGTTTGGGCTGTTTTTGAAATGTATTATTACATTTTGCACTGAAAAAT
This sequence comes from Gadopsis marmoratus, assembly GCA_036023855.1. Lineage (NCBI taxonomy): Eukaryota > Metazoa > Chordata > Actinopteri > Centrarchiformes > Percichthyidae > Gadopsis > Gadopsis marmoratus. Next base: position 38,848 of record JAVQJF010051084.1, on the reverse strand, counting down.
GTGGACAAATTGCCTTTGTGTGTACAGAAGAATTTTGCGCAGGATTATCTTCAAGCTTCCTTGGCTGTAGCTGTGGGGAGATGTGCTGTGGGAATAGAGTTTGTTCTGTTTGGGACCATGTTTATGTTGAGAGGGAAGTGTCAAACAAAGGCTCGTAGCTGTTTTGAATGGCCACACTTGAAGCCGGGGTGAAAAGCCTGCATGTCATAGAGACGCACAGAATTGGACAAATAAGAATAATGCGCACTTTCAGTTTCTGCTCATGCGTGGTGAAGACTGGAAAAAAAAGAGTTGCCCGATATCAAGTAGCTTTAGCCTCAATCTTTTAACATGATTTCAATGTATGTAGTTACCAAGTGCATATTTAAGAATCCTTTACATGGATTCTCATTTTAAAACAAGACAACTGGAAAATGTAGAAGTCAGCCGGCGATGTCGTGTTTAAACTACTTATGGAGCTAATCAGCTAGCTATGTACAGCTGATTAAACTCTATTGGCGACAGTTCTTCCTCAGATCCAGTAAAGAGCAGGATGGAGCCACTAATCAATGGGGCTTTTTTATTTTTTGTTTGTTTTTAGCATAACCTGGAAACCCACAAAGTATGTAATATGAAATTCTCCTTGGTCTGGGAACTAACACTGTTAGGTTAGTATTATAGAGTAAGCTAGTTAGGTGGACATGCTAATGTTTGTAGCTTACTGTACGTTTGAGAAGACAAACCCACTTTTGCCTTTGTTTGAGTTTTTGAAAGGCCCCAAAAAACTCACCTCCCTCCATACTATTTATACATGGAATATCTGCATACATCTCCATCTGTTCTAGGGAGGGATGTAGTGAGCGGTCAGTTCTGATATATAGATGTGTGGGTTTCAGATGCTGTTTCACGGTCCAGTAAGCACGTTGTTTGAAGCTTAGGTTGCATTTAATAAATTTATATAAAATCCCAATCGATCAGTGGCCAAGTCAGCCCTTTAAAAACAGAGTGGTGGAGCATCTGTTTAAAAGCTGTCATGCAGTTTATGTACCTGTCACCCTCTTTATGCTCTTGCCTTCCCTTTGTCTTAGATCCTATTGTCTTCTTGCAGAACAGCACAGAACAGGAACTGAGGGCCCTGTGATCTTAGCAACTGTTACCATGGCTCCAGTCTGCCCTGCCTAGATCTTCCACTGGACGCTGTGTGCGTGTTTGAGGGACTGACTTGGCTTCCTGTCAGTGCATTTCTTTCCGTAAAGAGCAGACAGGCAGTTCCTGCAGACCAAAGCCAGAGCGACAGAGATGGCAGAGATACACAAGATCTTGGCCTTTAATGAGGTCTTGCTCTACAGTTGGAGGAAGGCGATTTTTGTAAAGAATTGTTGAGCATGAGCAGTCAAAATTTGCCAATGCTCCAGCCTAACTTTTTTTTTTTTCTTTTTTGCAAAGCAACTGGACTTAACTGATACTTTAAAGGAAAAGTTTGACATTTTGGGAATTAGGACTACTATTGTTATATGTAATATTGCTGACCATTAAGTGAGGAGATTGATGCCACTCATGTCTGTATGGTAAAGCCACTGCCAGCAACCAGTTAGCTTAGCATAAAGACTAGAAGCCGGGAAATAGCTACCGTGGCTCTGTCCTAAGGTAACAAACTCCACCTATCAGCGCCTCTAAAGCTCAATAAATATAGGCATGAAGCAAGAAGCATATTTTTCAAAACGTTAAACTATTTTATTCAGGACCCCCACAGGAAGAGAGGATTAAAGCACATGGTCATCGCTAGACAAACAAATTTTTGACTAAATCTTGTCATGTGCTATTGCTGCATCACTGACTTTATTGAGTTAAACAAAGTCATGTCTTCTCTCTCCAGGAGCCTTTATTCAACAAAGTGGTGGAGGCCACCAGACGGAGGTGCTGACTGTGACTGCTGATCCCTGAGGAGCATGAGTCATGACCTCGGTGGTACTGGTCGACACCGGTGGGACGGTGGTGGAGTATGTCACAGCTGAGGAGGACCCCCAGCAGGTGAGTTCGACACGGACACAAGCAAGAGTAAAGCTGCAACTGAAGCTCACAACAGACAAATCCTTCTTTTCTCATTTCTGTCTTTTTCTTTTATTGAAAATGTTTCCCCCCCCCCACTGTCTTGCTCTCTTCCTTCCCTCAATACCTTTCCCCAAGCAGGACGGAGAGTCTGAGGTGGACCTGGAGCTTGAAGGAGAGGTAGAAGGCGAGTGTGAAGCCGAGGAGGCCTATGAAGAAATCCAGGACAGAGAGGAGGCTGAGGACTACCCAGCAGTCATAGTGGAGGAGGTACCCGGCGCCAGCCTGGCCGAGGAGCAAGGTTACTCAGCCCAGGTGTTGGTGTATGAAGATGACGCCTTCCTGATGCAGGAAGTGGGCGATGAGCAGGAGGTAGAGACCGAAGGGGAGGCAGGTGAGACAGAAATATTAATCAGAATTGGTTTTATTGTTGCCTCATAATCTTCCTTTTAGCGGTGTAGGTTAGTGCATTAGATTACTTTGTTGCAAGACATAATACATACACCCCACTACCCAGAATGCCCAGAGCAAACCTTTGTTGTTAAGCAACCAGCTAAACCCTTTTACTCAAGGTGCTGAGAAATTTGACTCGTGCTTCTTTTCCATATCCTGTTACCAACGCTGACGCACCACTCCCATTTCCTCTGGTCACTAAGGGTTTATTTTATTAGAAAAAGAGTGGAATTTGACCAGTTTACATTTATGGGCTCCATGTTTCAGAAACGGGACATTGGTTCTGGATTTGTGAGACATTTGACTCCACTTTTGCTTTATGCTTTAACAAACAGGCTGATAGCTGGAGCTTTCCATGAGCCATATCATGGTTCATATTCACACAGTCACCTCGTTTTGACTCCTCCTGTATTTCACTGGCACATCTTTGCTTTCTCTGTCTCCTTAACCCTGACTCCAAAGCTTAGGCGGGCACATGTATTTTTAAGTGAAAAAGATGTTTTCTGAGCATGCACGCAAAGGTTTTTGTGAGTTTAAATACATCTAGGTCCGAGGTCCACACATTGGTCCACAAAATCAAGCTGTAGCTTAGGAATTGTTGCTTTGTTGCTCGTTGTGTTTGGGATGAAATGGGGCATACTTGTCATGATTCTGCACCAGTGACACAGTCAGGTGGGTTACAGGCATCTGTGTTCACACACTGCCACCTTGTGGACAATTTTTTGGGACTATTTCATGAAGAGCAAAGGTATTCAGTATTAACTACTCTAATGATCCATGAATCCCTTATTAATGATGACTATTGTCCAATCCAGTGCAGTGTTAATAAGTACGAGACAGACTGAAAGACGGAGGAAATGTTGTTTTGAACTTATGAAAGCTGTATTCATATACCCACATTACATTTATAAACTCCATTTTCACATAATCTAAATTAGAAGTATCTGCTAGCAGGATCAACACTTTGTCAGAATTATATACTGTATATTACATATAGCTGCAGAAAGTAGTGTTCAAAATGTCCCACTTTAAATACATAATTGTTGTGTTTTTGTCTAATTAATTACGTTGTGTCTGTTTCATCTCAGAGACAAAAAGACAATAATGAAATTTAAGAGTTTACCCTAAGAGCTTAGGGCACTCTTCGTGTCGTGTCTTGTGATTCTGTTGAGGAAGCGCACACTTAAAGTATATTTCACACAAAGTTCTAGCAAAACTAAATAAGTTTTTATAAACTTTTTTTTAATGGCTATTTTCACTTTAGTAGTTATTTAGTTAGTATTAATATTTTAATTAACATAACTTCACGTTTTTCCCCCACAGGCAATTAACTATTGCAAAATAAGTTAGTTAAATAATTTGATAATGACCTCATGTCCTGTACAAATTAGATTTGTTTATTTTTTATTTAAAGAAATCGGTTACACGTTACAGCTCTATATGACGTAGCCACTACGCACGGCGAAGGAAGGATTTCCTGTGTCGGCGGCGGAGGGATACCGCCGTTATGTGTCTCGTTGAATTCGAGGAGATTTCCCATTAGTGGCGGAATGATATGAGCTAGTAGCTTCCTATACAATTCAGTGAGAAGTCAATGTGAATCTGCAGCAAGGGGAAAACATGGCGACTTCACAGCATGAGGGGCACGCAAACCAGCTCGATCTACTCATCAGAGCCGGTAACGTATCATTATGTATTTATAACCTCGACCCGAGAGCTACCGTTGACGCACAGGTTGCGTTTTTAACCTCGACCGCTGCGCCTCGGTCCGCTGAGTAGTGTGGAGAAGTAATGGAGGGCAATCAGGAAGTGATCACCTTGGTAGCAACCTGCATGGCGTTGCTACACGGTTTGTCGAACCCGGCTTTAGAGGTGAAAACCGTCCACGGGGCTCGCCAGTCTGCACAAATAGACGGCCATCTGCACGAAGTCTGTTTTGCATGTTGGAGCAGATGTTTTTTTTTGTAGTTTTTATTAAATTTTTTTTTTTACCGCAGTGTGATTTGAGAATAACGGTTTGCAGATCGGCTCTGCACAACCAGGAAGTGTAAAGATGTTGTCTTTCCTACGTCTTTGCCACGCTGTCTGGGTCGGAAGGACATGTGGGTTTATTTTTACTAGCACAAATCTGGCACACTCTGCAAGGTATCACCCCTGTTATAGTTTTTATTGGCATATGTTGTAGCATTTCACCGTGGTTAGGTCCGTTTGTGGGAATTGTGTGCAGTAAGTCTTCACACGTTGTCCCTGAATAACAGTCCGTTGGAGCTGAAGAGTACCGGCAGTAGCATTATGTTTTTGTTTGTGTGGTGAGCACATTTGGTGGATTTTCAGTGCGAGAGGTTTTGATATTTTTGTTTGGTGGTTTCCGTCATCGTGTAGCCGCTGACTGAAGCGTGGGATGGCCTGGCTCACTCGCTTTCTTTCCTGCGGTTGTTTCAAGTGCGGCTTAAGCCTTCGACCACGCCGACCTGCAAATGCATATTTTGTGTGATTTCACTCGCATTTTAACTGTTTCTGTTAATGGACGATGCATCGTGAAAGCACCGCGGCGTTTCTACTTTTGTTTAATCGCACATTTCAAAGTATTTTTGTCCCAGTTCCGATGGCGGAAGCATTGTGAATGTGAGAGGGCGGGGCGTGTCGTTGATTGACGTGCCTGTCCAGCCAATAGCGTGTGCGCTGCATTAGGACGTCAGCAAGTGTCCAATCACGTTTAACCGGGGGCGGTCTGTTAATCGGAGAATGAGCCAATAGGAGGCGAGGCGGGGGTTGAGTGACAAGAGGATTTGCGAGCTTCTTCGAAGAGAACTGGAGGGAAAGGATGAGGACTGTAAACACGGAAGTCATCAGAGGCAGCACTACTTTTTGTCGGACTTCCTGCTATTCTTGGCGCCGTTACATAGTTCACACTAACTTTTAAAATATTCTAATACTTATAGTATACGATACTAACACAAGTGCTACAAAATTGTTTGTTATTTTTTATTATTTAATTAAGGATAAATCAGGTTCTTACCACAGTGTCTATATGTGGTTATGTGGATCAAGCCAGACTGCAGCTCTCTGACCTCACACCTTCTGGTGGTGTTATTGCAGCACGGCTGCCGGCAGGCTATATGCTCTGTGCTTTGATGGCTATCGACATGTCCTGTTTGTTTGCGACAGGCACTGAATGAGTGGGGCCATCTAAAGATAGACCAGTTCTGTCCCCTATACGGCGGCTGTTGCCTCAGTGAGATAGCCAAACATGGACAGGGCAGGGTGTAACGGGATCTAGTGTTTCCCACCAGTGATTGACACCAACAGCAGGTGTTCTGGGTTCCTTCTCAGGGGGCCACGTACCATTTCCTTTGCAACAGGCTGAATTCCAATATTTATGTAAACGGTACTGTCTTGCTATATTTTGAGTGCGTAAATACAGACTGCATTTAGGGTTTTTCTAACTGCTAGGTGTAGTTGAGGCATTTTACTCCCCGAACCTTCAGTGTCCAGAAACAATCCTGTTACCTTGCAACTTAAAACAAAAGCCAAAGGTGCCGTGTCAAAAAAAAACAAAAGAAAAAAAACGTGTGCCGGCAAGTTTAATAAATAATGTGTTTTCTATTTAAATGCCCATTTCAATGGTCTACATTTGGTTTTTTTCACTAGGGGGCGCCGTATAGTTGCATTTGATGTGCAGCATATGCAGCACTGTAGTAATAGTGTGATAGAGGTGAATTACAGTCGGTAGTAGTATTTGGGAAATTATTAAGTTGGCCATGTAAATATAGAATTTTGTGGCTTCTTATCTTGGATGGGGGACAGCAAGGTGGTGTAGTGTGCTTGAACAGGACACACATTTAACTCCTGTATTTGGTAAAATAGTCTCCACTGGGCTCAGCCAGTAACTGTAATTTTTCCTAAACTATTTGCTAACTGATTGTGTGTTTCAGTGGAGGCTTCTGTCCATGGCACCAGTGTCCACTGCTCTGACAAGACCTTTGAGGCTGCTGAAGCTCTGCTACGCATGGATTCACCTTCCAGCCTCAGAGAAGACCGTAGCCCAGGTAACACACGCTAGCTAATAATGCACAAAAACATGACTATTTACGCACTCATGAACACGAACAGATGAAAGTGTGTGGTTGGTCGGTGACATTATCACTGGTAGTTGGAACATGCAGAAAGTAATGTATTCTAGCTTAAATATTTCTCAAAGCTCCAAAATATAGTTTTGAGGAGGTTTTACAGCCCCTACAGAAAATCAGAGGAATTCTATCATGTTTTCTTGACCCTTATTTCAAATCCAAAACCGTAATCATTAGGTAAATAAGTATACTAACAAAACGTGGAATTTCTCAACAAACTGTTAAAACATCACAACGCAGCTTCAAGTCCAACTCTTCCCTCTTTAATCCCTCCATACAGAAGCTTTTATCCCGCCTTACATAGCCACGCCAGACTTCCTTCACGCTGCCATGCGCCCCGACATGATCGCAGAGACCGAAGTGGAGATATCGACAGAGGAGTGCTGCGAGGAGGAAGACGACGAGATGGTCACACTGCTTGAAGAGCCAGAACCAGAGTCCGGCCACGAGCCTGCCAGGAAGAGGAGAGGTAGGAAGCTTGTAGTTTGTGTTTGTGCCAACACAGAATTCCTCTATGAAATGAGGAAAGTGTAATCTCACCCCTGTAATCTGAAGCTGTGGAAAAGCATTTTGTTTAGATGCAGTTGTAGACTCACTACTAGAACCATATGGTGGCGTGTGGGGAGCTTTGGAAAAAAGAGAAATTGTTTTGGAATGTTTTTAAACCAAGTTTGAGATGAAAAACATCTGGCATCTCTGTGATTAATGTCGTCAAGAGCCAGACCACAGACCTCAAACCAAAGCCTTAGTTTTGGTTGGTTAAATTACAGTTACTGACTTTATCCACGAGGACCATCTCACTGACGAATGTAGATTTTCACCGAAGCCTGTGATCTCCAGTGTTGCTGATCAGTGATTGAAGCAAATGGTGAAGTCCTATTTGAAATGTTTGCTTTTTATAGCTGGACGGAAACCAAAGACGCATCCATCAGCTCTTTCCAATGGCTCACTGGATCTTGGCATCAAGAAGAAACCACGAGAAGGGAAAGGTACCCAACAATAGAAATGTTACTGGATGCATCTGACGCCATTTTAATGTGTAAAACAATGATAAAGATGGGTTACTGTTTAGCGGTGTGTTACATTTGCCTGCTTTCCAGCAGGGAGCACCACCTACCTATGGGAGTTCCTGTTGGACCTCCTCCAGGACAAGAACACCTGCCCCAGGTATATCAAGTGGACCCAGCGGGAGAAGGGCATCTTCAAACTGGTCGACTCAAAGGCGGTGTCCAAGCTGTGGGGCAAACACAAGAACAAGCCAGACATGAACTATGAGACCATGGGGCGGGCACTCAGGTAAGCTGTGTGTGTGTGTAGGGGGGGGTTCGGATTGTTTTTGGCAAGCAGCATCATATCTCCTGGTGATCCTTTTTTCCTCAGATATTACTACCAGCGCGGCATCCTCGCCAAGGTAGAGGGCCAGCGGCTGGTTTACCAGTTCAAAGAGATGCCCAAAAACATAGTCATCATCGACGACGACAAGGCAGACATGCCCTCCCATGGCGGTCTGATCGGCTCAGAGGCCGTTGCATCGTACGAGCGTGTGCCGCCGCCACCAGACATGCTTCTGCAGGCGACCGAGCTGTCATCCTCCAAAAAGCCCAACATCCTGCGGAGCGGGAACAGGGCCAACGTGGTCCAAGCTTCTCTCGCCACAGGCAGCAAGACAGTGGCAGGATGCGGTGCAGCGGTGGCAGCAGGGGTACCAAGGATAGTGACTGTTTCGGCAGCACCAGATGGAAGTCGGAGCCAGCAGTCTCACGCGGCTATCATCTCTAACGCCACTGGGCCCAGGTCAGACCCTTGCAAAGAGACACAGGCCTTCAGTGCGGCCATATTAGCAGGGCTAATGCAAATGTTGGCATCTTTTCCCAACAGTAAGTACCGACGTTTTACTCTGTGCTGTCTTACCTCTCGTCTACAGGACCGTGCGAGTGGCCATGCAGGTGCCTGTAGTCATGACAACATCGCTGGGTCAGAAGATCTCCACTGTGGCTGTGCAGCAGCCGGCAGGAACAACAGGGACAGCCGGCCACGCCACCCTCCTCACCAACGCTTCTGCTCTCGGTGCTGCTAGTAACACCAACTCACAACAGAAGGTGTGTACATGTGGAAACTTGTTCACTGTAAAGCATTTTTACAGCAGCAAGGAAGCACATTGTCTCATAATGTGCAAGTGTCAATTTTAGCAAAAAACTTGAAGGAACTTTTGAATTAATAATTTTTAATTAACTGGTCCATCCATCTTCTTATCTGGGTCCAGGTCATGTTCATTTAATTAATTATATAATTATGAATTATTGTTATATACTGCTGGGAAAAATGTGAAATAATACTAAATGATTTTAAGCCATATCATCCCTACTGAGTTTCCTTAAGCCAGCCTGATCATGAAACCGGTATAAAATTGCTTTCTATGGTATTTAAAAGGACTTAAATGAAACTTTGTGAACTCCGCAGAATCCCTGTACAGGCATATAGATCAATTAAGGAAATGGCTTAAATGTAACATTCTTGGTTTTCAGTCTTTCTTTTTTAACTTTGAAAGTTTTTAAAAATGTGTCTTTTTGGGTAGGTTGTGATCCAGACCATCCCCACGATGGTCCCAGCCACAGCAGAGAATGGAGACAAGATCACTGTGCAGCTGGCCAAGATCATCACAATCCCAGCGCACCAGTTAGCCCAGTGTCAGCTCCAGGCCTCCACAGGCACAAACAAGCCCAGCATCGGGTCCTCCCCAGCGGGCATCAGCCTCCTCGGGAGCCCCCTGACGGTCCGGGCCCTGGCACCTGTCAACGTCGCCCCAGGAACGCAGGTGATGAGACTTACCGTGCCGACGCAACAACAGACTCTGGTGGTGTCGCAGCCGGGCAGCGTGGCGGGGGTGGTAACTGTGTCAGCAGCCAATCAGACGGTGTCGGCCCAACCTCGGATCATAAGTGGCATCATCAATGGTTCAGAGCTGGTTATAGGAGCACATGCACCCGGTGGAGTCGCTTTGGAGAAGCTGAAGGCCGCAGGGATCCAGGTGCAGGCTGTGCAGGTGGCGGTCCCGCAGAACCAGGTCAACCCCAAAACTGTCCAGAATGTCCAAACGGAGGTCGTGGATGCTGAGGTGGTGTTGAAACTGGAAACGCCTGATGTGACGATAAAGACAGAAGAGCCCGAGTATTGAAATGCACACATCTACCAATAACCATATTTTCTTTCTCTGCCAGAGTTAGTTTGTACATGTCTGTTATTTTTACCTTTTTATTTTATTTTATTTTTTTAAATAACCAGCAGCAGTGTGTGAGACTTCAAACACTCCCAAAGGCCTGTTTTTAGTCCTGACCATGTCTTCGCATCGTCCCTGTTGCTGCCTAGAACTTTACTGAACTAAGCCGGTCACCCTCAGAAATGAGTTCAAACTGCAACAAAGGAATACACACAGACTTTAAAGGAACTTGTTGGGAAAGGTAAAGGGACCAACCTTGATCACTACAATGTATGCCTTCTAAATGGATCGCTATCACTGACTCAAATTGTGGGGGGGAAGCAAAGAACCGTGAAAATACAAAAAAAAAAAGCTGAAACACTACAAAACGAGGCAAATAATTATGACTAACCAAACTATTGAATTTATTTTTTTTTTTTTTAACGGGGAACGTAACGAAGCTGTTGAGACCATGTGTTTATAATTATTTGCCTCTACGGATATTAAAACCAGCAACTCATAATTTTATTACTTGTATCACTGTGCAGCTCAGTATGGGTGGTGCTACTCGATTCCTAAAGGAGTGAGGGAAACTGAAAGTGGAGCTTTGAAAAGCTCTAACAAGGAGCGACAGAAAATGGTTATGTACATATATATAGATATATTATCATCTACTATACAGTTTACGGCGCTAAAGTTAACAGAACAGCCTTAGGTTTTTATTTTGACTTTTTATCGTAATGTCTGAACAGTAAGCTGAAATGAGTTGTTTTGATACCTTGTACCAAGCACAGTATTACGGAAATTAGGGGAACTAATATTTGTATTATTAGTTCCTGTTTCCATCAGGCTGAATTCTCAAATAGATTGAATCTTACAGGAGAAATGGCTACATGTCATCATTCAGTGGCCCGCTTGCTTGCAGTGTGCCCTCTAGCGTTTAGGAAAATATTCTAGGCTTGAATTTCAGATTCAACTGACAAAAGGATTTCTCAATTTTATTTTTTGACACGTTTGTACTTTCCACAACCCTACGCAAGTCTGGCTGCATGGAAATCCAAACAAATGCCACTTGCTGATGCATGCTGCTGTGTCTTGGGGGGAAGAATTGAACTAGGAATGTATGTAAAGTCAGGTCAATAATGAAATGAAGCATTTTTAATTGGTAAAAGAGGCAGTGAAAATCACACGTTTATGCAAAATGGCTGAGAAATATCAAAGCTCTGTGGATCCCAGGTCACTTTATGTCTATTGCCAGCATACATTTTTTACTGCCACTTTGGCCCTGCCCCTACATTTCATTATTTTACTTGTTTTTTAAAGAGTAAAGATAAAGCTAGAGAAAGATGATTGTGTTCAGACTGAACTGTTTGTATATTCAACATTTGAAGTATATTCTATTTTGCTGTACTCTTGTTTCAAAGTGTATTAGATTTTACTGAAATATAAAAAGAAACCTGACAGTTGATCATGCTTTTATATATTTATTTCTAAAGTTTCTACATTGAAGCTCAGGTTATTCATAAAACCAAATCTGGTCGTCGGTGATCTCGTTTTTAAGTAGCTATAACAATGATTTTCCAGTGTGTAAGACACACTTTCTGTGCATGTTCTGCCATCCAGTTGCTTGAATTGACAGGTGTTTCATTGCTAACCCAGACAAAAGATAAATCGGGGCGATATTCATTTGTGCAGTAGCTGAAAAGATGCCCATAAACACAGATGGAAGAAAAATTTTGATGCAATTCACAATCCTTGAATGTTCTCTCGTATATCAATGTTAAAAACCTTGTTTTCATACATCAAGAGCATAGTCCGAGTATATCTATGTAATGCTATACTGCAACATAAACCTCACTTCTCATTCATTGTGTAGTACACTGGCAGAACAACATTTTACTACAGTTTCAATAAAACATTTGTTAGGATTATTTAACTAATAAAAACAAACCAGTTTCCAATTCTATTCATTAGTTTCACTGTGCAGTTTGAGTACAGATGACGGTAAAGGATGGTAACCTGGTGTAGAACACACTCGCACAGTTATACATGCTGCAACAACAATGTCTATCACTGAAACTTCAGCGTCAAAATAACTTCCCACTCTGGTTTCTCGGCGTCCTGTCGCCATCATCTCCGTTTCACTCGCGTCGCGTCTCATCTGCAGGGAAGCCAATCTCGACTCTCCTCGCAGCGTCGTCCCTTCCTGGGTGCCGGTTCATCGATTTATTCGCACTCGTTCTCCTTAAAGCTGAAGTCACAAACTAGAGAAAGGTGGTCAGATGGATAGCTAAAGGATGGAAGCCTGTTTGGCCCAATCTGTTCCTCAGTGGGCATGACCAAAACTGCGTCCACTCTCAGTGTGTCCTGACTGTACCAGATGTAGTCCAGAGTGGTACAGCATTCCCCCGTAAGTCGAATCTTCCACGTGGTGTACTCTGGCTCAGTCAAACCATCTTGGCTGAGTTTCTTATAGGCAGAGTCCAAACCGAGAGGCGACCCGGTGAAACGTCGGTAGACCTCCTCAGTTGGGATTGCGTTGAAATCGCCACATATAACCAGAGAAATGTCATAACTAGGGGCACCTGTGGGCCCACCGGTGTGTTTCTGGACCAGATTCTGGAGGTGTCGCAGGAGGTCGGATCCCTGGGCGCTGCGGAGCCACTCCCAGCCAGAACGAGCCTTCAGGTGAGTCACGCACACGCACACGCATCTCCCTGTCCTCCGACAACGTAGCATTGTCATCACTGCAACCTGTGCCAAGAGAATGGCGCGTTAGAGGTGCTTATGAGTAGGTTCTTGTGTGTCCAAGCGTGGCTTTATACTGATTCTACCCACCTGATTGGTCGGGATCCTTATGGCAGAGAGCCGTATGTTCACGCTATCCAGGAACTCGTATCGCGACTGGTCGAAGAACAGAGCACAGCCGTCTGGGCCGTTGTTGCCCTCCACATCCAGGCATGGCGACCAGGGTTTAGGGCAAAAGTTGCTGCTGTAACCCAGGCCTTCCAGAACCGGCTGGAAGGTGTCATAGTAGTGGTCAACTTCCTGTAGACACAGGATATGAGGTCGGTAGGTGAGGATCTCCTCCAAGATGAGGTACTTCCTGCAGGACCAGCTGAGGGCCTCCGGGGGACAGTGGACAAAACCGTCAAGTCCTTCGCCCAGAGCTGAAGGACAGAAGAAGAGGGGGGAGATCTGAGTTCAGTATATAATTAACCTTTAGTAGTTAAACAAGACTCCATAGTTTGTGTTCGCAAGTGTTCAATCGGGGTATCTCCTTGCAAAAACCTGGAAATGTTCATGTTACAAAACAACACCCGTAACATTCTCTACTGTCTGTCTTGTTTACATTTCCCATAATTTTACATTATTAGGCCTACATTTTTTTAACATAAAAAGCGATGTATTCTTACTTCCCGGAGCAACATTAGAATTCTTTTGGAGTAGTTCTTTTTGCCACCTTGCATATTGTCTCATTCTGCTTTTATCTCTCTACCAACTCCTGGGGGAAATGGCTGGATTTTTATCTTGCCAGTTGTAAAGTTTCGAGTGAATCAAATGCTATAGTTGCGGGCCGTAAAACCACAACAATGAGCTGAGATATGTTTAAATGCTCTGTAGAGATGAAGGGGAACTGCGAAGTCAGGTGATAATTATTTGTGGCTCACTATGAGTGACCCCTTTCACATTAAACATAGCCATTTGATCCAATTATAAAAACATTCAATAGTGCATCTTTAACTGGCACAAAAATTAATGGAAGCAAACGGAGGCACGGAGAACTATTATGTGCTAAATTACCAGGAATAACGATTTGCACACAATTTGAAAGCCACTTGTGTCATCATATCTCACTGGATCTGCCACAGAATTTACTTTTTCATATTGCTGTTATTGAAGTTCCAATGTGTGAGAGAGCCTACAATCCAGAAAGATGTTAAATTAGATTGTTATCTGGCTAAAAGCAGTCTACCTTGGGCCAGTATGTTCCACTGCATCACCCTGATGGGACTGCTGGGGGCGCTGTCTCCAGTGAGGTGAGTGAACTTCCTGTGGAAGCGAGGGGGTCTGTCCCTGAGGGCCTCCTCACACTGTCGAAGCAGCTCCACTGGATCGGACCCCTTGTGCTGCTGTAAGACAGACATGAAACTTACATTTGATTTCACCTCAGGAGGCAGATTACTATACATCTCTCTCCTGTCACTTTCTGAAAACTGTACTGGGAACAGAAGAGAAGAGTCACCTGGCAGAAATCCGCATCCAGGTTTGTGTCCACAGGCTGGTCGGGGGCCAGATCAGATGGCGGGGGAGGGAGAGGAGAGCTGCTTCTGAGGGTCTGAGTCGGGGTGCTGTACAGCTTGGTGGCCCCTCCACCCATCGGACACACTGATTAGACGAAAAAGTCAAAGATGGTGAGGTGTGTTTGTTGACCTTCAGATCAAATTATGATATAAGATAAAACTTCCCTCAGTGGGGAAATTGCGGAAATGACACACGACTGTCTCAGCTGCAGAGTCATCTGGAGCAGCCTAACTGTGACAAACCTTTTTAATCACATGGTGAGTAAAGTGTTTCCGTTTCATGGCTCAGCATGGGTGCACCTCAGCTCGCCATTTGTCCACCTTCAGCATCTGTCCACTCACATGTGAGCTGAATCACTAATGAAACCTAAAAACAAGACTGGTGCTCTGGTGTTTGCCACATCACGCACTCTACTATCATCCTTGATGCACAGTATTTCTACCACTGCGGTAGTCTAGTATTCACTCTTCTTTTAGTTTTTTTGGTCTTCATCAACTCCTGAGGGAAATATCTGCCTCTTTAAAGCTCCACTACTGCCCTCTCTCCACCACACTAGCTCTGGCCCGTTCCATTCAGGACCTTGGTGCTATCTAGCAATCCAACCCACAGTTTTGAGCAGCAGAAACAATGTAATCAAGGATGCGTCATCAACCGAGCTTTTGCTTCATTATCACAAAAAAACAAGCATGGACCAACTATCAATGATAAGAAAATGCAGGAGACCGTTACCATGGTAGACCACAGATGACTGATGTTGTCACGGTTCACACTATTTTTTTACTTTTCAGTTTCTGAACCAATTTACTTTTGGTCGAAATGCTCCGAACGGTTCAAAATTAGGTGCGCGAACCGAAATGGAACCTGAAGAGTGGTGTGAGTTTACCAGCAAGTTGCTAAGTTTGACTGTTTGACTGGTGCTGGACAAGTAGTGAACAGCGGGAGCTTTTGGTGCTTTTTCCCTGAAAAAGCTGCGCCTGACAATGAGGTTGATGACAGTGGTAAGACAGAACCAGAACATTTCAGGCCCGACAATGAGCCTAAAGAGGCCAAGGAGCTCCTCAGTGCTGAGGGGAACTGTAGAGTCGGGGATAATTCTCTGTGGGTTCGTCACTATTTCACAGTAGTTTGATTCATTGTTAGTACAAAAAAATTGCTTATAGCAGCTATAAATGGCATGAATGAACTCTTGTACTGTTGGATAACCACACGGCACTGAAGGGAGGCAACTTTCAATTTTAAATTGTAGGTTAAAGTTTGCGACGGTCACACCCGGTTGACAATAAGCACGGTCTGTTCCTCTAGTTTCTGCCTCCATGAGTATTTAACACGGTTTGTTTGTGAGAACTTTGAACGGCAGCATGTCAAGCCAAAGTGGGTCAAATTGACTCAATAGTTCTGCCAAGAGACATCAGGCCTGTTCAATTCCAAATGTTGCAGACAATAAATGATAATGTTAAAACTTGAGCTATGTTGAATCTGATGTTATAAACAGCATTAGGTCTCCACTGTTCTCATTTTCAGCAAGAATGTTTAAAAAAAAGTATTTGTGTTATGTAGTTAAGATTTGTGCTTTAATTTCAAATGAATTCAATTCCAGCAATTGCTCTGCACACTTCTTCTCTATAGATGTGCCACCATTTGTTTCAACAATTTCTGTTCCATGAATCTAGGAAAACAAAATTGAGACTGACCTCTGCTCGGTCAACTCGACTAACTGGCTCCTCTGGACCAGAACTGCATGACTACAAATGGAGAGATTGGATACTGATGTTTAGGATCTGTCCTGTTTTGTGTGAGTGAGTGATGACAGGACTCGACAGTGACAAGAGCCAGCTCCCACGTTCCACATAGAAAACAAACCCTGGAGCATTTAGATAAACATAAACAGAGATTTTTACGCTTTCAGGGATTAATGTTAATAATTATGTGGGTCCATGTTTATCCATATACATGCCAGCACCAGCCAGATGGTGATCACTCTCTGCTCCACAGAGCCTCACTGCAACACCTACCTCTGATCCTCTGATTTTGAACATTCAAAATGACACCAGTCATGTATATACAGCAGAAACTCTACATCCCAACATGACCCCATGTACAGTAAAACAAAGAATAGCTGCCTCTTACCCATTGTCTCCATCACCGGCCACATATGTCCACTCTGCATTGGAGTAAAATGTCCTTAATGCCTCATTGTCATGCTAACACTAGTCACCCCAACAGACACAGTATGTTAATGTCAGCTAATTTAAGCTTCTTGTCTACGCTCAAAGTGTTTTCACTGCAACAGCAGACAGTGACAGATGCGTTTGTCTCTGTGTGAATGCAGAGACCGGACTTCCCACTGTTCACAGCTGCCTATAAAGGGAGAGAGCGAGAGAGAGAGAGAGAGAGAGAAGTATAGACATCATCAGGGTATATGGAGCATTCGGGTCATGTGCTACAGAGGGATACGTCACAGTCACACATGCAGCCAGGGTGCGTGTGACTGACGTATTGCTGACTTATGGGGCGATTGTCGCACCCTCGCCTGAACACTGAGAAAAAGCATAAAACCAGAGTAACGTGGAGTCGCGCCCTCACAAACACACTCGCACGATAACATCAGGATCAGAGGGGAGAAAAGGCAGTTTGTTAATGATTTCTAATATCATCAACAGCTGAGCGAGTGCACAACAATGACTGATTGAATGTACGAATGTGCTGAGTGCACGTTTTGCAACAACACCTTCCTCAGTTTGCATGTTGTAACAGCACCCAGGACAACTTATCGTCACTAACGTTACATCAGTGCTCTGTTATTTTCCACGTACAACCCTGTACTTTTCCAAACCGATGAGACTAAATTGAATAATATTTTGGGCTGGAATTAAATTTGTTTATTGAGACGGTATAACTAGTATGGAGCTGCAACTCCCAACCTGTGGTTTGAGGCTCCGCTAAGGGGCCGTGGCATAACCGTGAGGGGTCATGAGAAATTCAGGAAAATTTGGTCCAAACTGGAATGTCTCAACAACTATTGGATGGTGTGGTGGAAGTCTGTAACAATAAAGGCAAAATATGAAGATCTGACCCAAGTTACACACAGTGTCTATACACAGAACACAGAGGAACTGTGTCAGCGAGTACTTTTTACTTTTGACATATCACAACACAAAGTTCAAGCAGTTTCAATTACTTTCTCTATCACAATAGGCTGTCATGAAAATTCATCCATTTTCCCCTCAGGATGACCTGTATTGACATTAAACTTCAAATTTTGATCCTGGGCCGTCATCAGGTCAAAACAAACACTTTGGTTTAAAATACCTGCAAAACGAATGTTCCTATCAGCCTCAGCTGTACTTTGTGTTTATGTGAATACACAGTTTATAAAGATGGACGATCGCCCCATGGTGGTTGGCTACAGTAGAGGTCATAGACCCAGCCCACTCTATGTTAGCGGATGGGACATGGACCAAACTGAAAAGTCAAAGTACATGTCAAATACATTTTTCCCAAAAGATGGTTTCTGTCATTTATCACGTTGATGTTTGTTCAAGTGTTCATTGTTCTGATAAGTTTGGTTTTGATTAGTTATTTGATGATATAATGAGTGGGTGTGATTGACACCTGTGACATGCTCATGATTGGTTCAGGCGGGTATATGTATATACACTTTATATCACCACTGCACAGATTCTGGCTCCAAATGATGTCACCAGCGCAAGATGGCAGCGCCTGCATCCGGGATATTTTGGCTTCATTTTTGTACATTGGGAGGAAGTGGAGACGTGTCGTCTGTCTTTATATACACGCTATGGTTTAGGGCTAATTAACGAATGTTAGCATGCTAACACTAAACAACGATGTTGAGCATGCTAAACATTATACCTGATAAACATCAGCATGTTAAGAAGGTCATTGTGAGCATGTGGATGTTCATTTAGCTCAAAATACAGCCTCCTAGAGCTGATAGCGTGGCGGTAGTCACAGCTACGTTTGTCTACAGGTTGCAAAGAATCCAAAGATTTCTTGCCGCTTGTTATATTTGAATTAATTTCCAGGAATCTAAGGAGGTAGAATGATCCAGTAATCCAAACTAAAAAGCAGACATAATGAAGGTTTTCAAGAATTAATTTACCTTTTTGCTTTTAAAATTTTCAATTTTCTCTGTTAATCATTTCATGATTCCCTCAGATTGGGTCCCGTTCCCCAGGTGAAGGCATCAAAAGCCATAAAGGTTGTGAACCACTGGTATGAAGGGTTACGTGAAGTACAGTCTGCCATCACAGGTTACTGTATGCAAACTGTTGATTTTAATGGAAGTTATCAGTTTAGCACAGGTACAGTCTAGATTCCTGTAACAGCAACCACCTT
Organism: Gadopsis marmoratus; assembly: GCA_036023855.1. Classification (NCBI taxonomy): domain Eukaryota; kingdom Metazoa; phylum Chordata; class Actinopteri; order Centrarchiformes; family Percichthyidae; genus Gadopsis; species Gadopsis marmoratus. The sequence goes on along the minus strand of JAVQJF010051084.1, from coordinate 20,377 downwards.
CCTTGTACAAATGTGTCAAAGTGGCAGAAAGTGTTTTGGGTCTAAATCAGCATTCTGCAGAGAACTCTGTGAAACATCTACCTGTTCCTCTATGAATATAAACAAGACAAAGTCTTGCCAATAATTGTGTGTACTCTGTGATCAAAATAATTCTGAGGGCTTCTGAGCAGAGGCAAAGCTATATTAATTTTCCTCTCTATCTGGATCCCTTGATCCAACAGGATGGCGTCAAAGGAGCGAATGTTGTCATTTTCCACGTGTTGCTTTGACAGTAGACAGTGCTAAGAGATAAAAGCTCTGCTGACTTGTGAGTGGTGACTCACTCGTGTAGTTTCTACACATTTCCTGCAAGTTACCAAACATTACCGTATTCACCAGCGTGACATTGAAACGCATTATTTCTACAGCACGGAGGTTGTTTTTAGGCAACAGGAAAAAAAGAATCGGCTTCCACGAAAACCACAAGCCACTGGCATCCAAACGTATGTAGGTGTGCGCTGCTGTGAGGGCAGTGACTGATATGCCGTACACAACCTCGTGTCTTCAGGCAGAATCATTTACTATAGCAGAGTGATTGGGCACGAGATATGAGAGAGAGAGGTTGTGTATGTGTGTTAGCATGAGTGAGAGAGAGAGACCGTGTCACTGTATCCTTTAGTGGCATATTGACATTTCCACATTGAAGGGCAGCTGGCTCATTACATTGCGGTGTGTGTGTGTGATTATACTGAAAGTAAAGCCTGGGAGTGAAACCATAACCTGAATCACATACTAACTAGCACTTTGAAAGAGCCCTTGTCAAAAACACAGTTCTCCCAAAATGTTGCCATCTCTAGTCAATCTTGCACCAACGCCTGATATCTATCGGACCCCAAAGCCGGCGTCATGTATGTTATCTAGTCTGTGGTATTGAATTGCTACTTCACAGTCTGACCTTTGGACAGGCAGTCAATGCAAAGCAAAGTGAACACAAACTACAACATAAAAGAGCCACTTATTCCACATTTTGTTTTAGTAAAGATGGTGGGAGCTTGTTTTAGTTGGGAACAAACAGATAAACTCCCTTGTGCCCCTGCTCATAGCACAGCATGAGCCAATTAAGTTGCAATGACAGAATCACTCTAGTTAGATGCACTCTGACCGCATTATGTGACAAAGCAGTCAAGAGCACATGTCGAGGTCATCCGTACATTGGAAATATACTTAATATCATATATCAGAGCTGTAGACTTGAAATGTAAACAAAAGCATCGCCCCACAACCAAAAATCTAAACAAGAGGTGGGACCCTGCCAAAGTGATATGCTTCATATCTGCTGACCGAGTGCCTACTTACAGTCAACAGGAACATCAGTGTTGCAGGTTATTATTATAATAACTATGACTTTGCAGTTGTATTACAAGCAAAGAACATGACTTTGCTGACTCCTGAACATGCACAAGTACTGCGAGCCACACCTTCAGCTCTGCGTTCGTCCTGTCTGGCCTGGAAACATCAGTAACAACAATATGTTGTCAACCGTTCTTCTCTGTGAGATTAAAGTTAGCAGGCCCTCAAAGTTTGATGGTCTGTGTATGACAACACACAGACAGAGGCCATCTTTAGTACTGCGATTCCCTTAAAGAGGGACTTTTAATATGTTTTACAAACTACATCCTAATTCTCTGAGGTACAACATCAACAAAGCTGCTGGGACTTGCATGGGCACACATCGCTCAGGAAACTAACTACTTCATTGTGTGCCAGTATTGTGTAAGATAACTGAGTGTGACAACACAGCCACAAGTTTCAATTGCGTCTCAGTTCAGGTGCCACATCCTTCAAAAAGGAGGCGACGGTCGAACCGATCGTTGTTGAAATGAGACGGTCTGGTCTACGGAGGATTTCCTATTTGCGTCAGCAGCTGTTCCCGCCCTCACACTTCATGAAGCGGCACTCCCGTCGCCTAGCAACCTGGACAGCTGCAGTTGAGGTTTTTAAGGCCCCTTGTTTTTTTTATCATTTGTATCATTAACTATTCGAGTGTGTTGAAGCCCAACACTTACATTTAAAGTGTAACCCTGCTTGGCCACTGTTGATGGTACGCTTGGGGACATCATATTCTCTTGCACTCAGTGAATCTTGGGTAGGATGAGTGCGAAGGATCCAGCCGTTGGATCCTCCAAATTTGGGAAAAAGAGGCCGCATTTCTTGGCTGCATTTAAAGGAGCCTTTGAAATGTGACGGCCTTGTTGCACCTCTGCGACGCAGTCGGCCTTCGAATGATTGAGATGTTTATTGAGTCCATGCAGTTGGACCCAAATGTGGCCGAAATTTCATAATCTTCCTGTCCTGTAAACAAACCCCCAATTTGTAATGCATTCTCCATCTTTCACACATTTGTGGCCCAGCTGTTTTCACAGGCTGAGAAGTGCTCCTCATTATGGATTCTTCTCTGGAACAATCAGCAGAGAGCCCCAGCACGGCGCTGGAACCAACTGCCTGAGGAGCTTAAGAATTCTCAGGACTTTGCTGCGTTTAAATCCAGTTTGAAAACCTTTTTCTCAAGCGCTCAAATGCTTTTTTGTTTTATCATTATTTAAAATATTTGTATTTTTACTCCTTTACTAATTTATCTAATATTTATCTTGTTTCTATAAATATATATATATGTATCTCTTAATTCTGCTCTTTTTAATTTAACTTTCAACTGTATCGTCTTTGTACAGCACCATGAATCTTCCTGTGTATGAAATGTGCTTTATAAATAAAACTGCCTTGCCTTTAAAATATGGAGACGTCCTGTGCTCGTTCAGCTCTGGCAGACGATGTTGAAATGCACGAGAACCACTGCTGCTCCACTGTAAGCTCTTCTCTGTAAGTCACTTCAGAAGACATAACTTTAGAAGACCATTTAAGACTAAAGTCAAAATAAAAACCGGTTAAAAAATTGTCACTATCCAGTGAAAAGCTTGCGTCTTAATGCGTCTAAATGTCAACTCTTCAGAGGCTAAAAATAAGCTGTTTTGATCTCAGCCGAGGGTGCAAAATATAAGTTCAGAGAGGTTTATCAACTTTACTGCAGCATGTGTCCTTCAGCTGAAGGTAAGCGGCAGTCAACAGAAAAGTGTACTGATGAACGACTGGGTTTGTGGAACATCTCCTCGGAAGAAGAGTTGCGTTGTGACATCAGTCACACACGGACACAATTCTGAGATACAGCCTGGCAGAGAGAATAATATGCTGGATGATATTCTCTGACCATGTTGTAGAGCTTCAGACTCTGTAGCTGCCAGATCACATGGCACATGGTTTACTTCACGTTCCTCTGAAATCTTACCTTGTGTACTGGGCCGATTTCCCTTTAACTCCACTCGAGCAGCTGCTGCTACCTTTCTTTGCCTCTACATGGTCCCAACAGTGCGGCGAGACACAGACGGATGGAATGTACGTGTGTTTTTGTTCAGAGGGGAGTGGGTGGTTGCTTGACCCTCTAGCTGCATTGCAAGGTCACTGCAAAGAGACGCCTGGTCCCCCGCTGCCATCTGCTGGTAGGAGCCGCACAAGGACCAGGTGTCAAACTTCATGCAGTAAATCTGAAAAGACAGAAAAGCTGACAGTCAGTGCATCCTGGGTGCATTTATATTTACACACTAAAAATGAATGGGGCTGCAAGAAAAAACCTGATGCATGTGACTTCTCACATTCTGAATTTTACTAATATTTTGTCTTCCTTTTACATTTTCAAATGTAGTTTTGCATGATGATTTGGTTTGCTCTGCCACACTAAAATTAAAGCATCTACCAATAAACAATTATAAATACATACATACACATTAGACACACACACACACACACACACATATATATAAAAAACACAGTGGCTCTCAAAATTATGGAAATGTGTGAAATGACTGATACAAAGAGGAAAAGGAGCAAACAAACACATAAGTGAGGTAAAGGTATAAAATATAAAAAAAGGTATAAGGGTCTGTACTTCCTTTCACCAAGTGAGCATCACAATAACAGAAGAAAGTTAACAAAAAAACAGTGGCGACAGAGCTGTGGTTTCATTTACAGATTTGAGACAAAATGATGATTCTTTAACAAAAATATACAATCCAGACGTGAGACTATAGCAGTTGTTTTCTTTATGTTTTGTATTCCAGTACATAGAAGTAGAATATGTGACAAGACACTCAAAAATAAAGGCATCAAAGTGGAAATGAAAGAAATGCACTTCGTGTGTCATACATTCAGATGGGTCCCCTGCTGCTCTCACTTTGTATAGCTCTATATCATACATAAAGTATTTTAGAGTAGTTAGCTTGTGATACTTGCTTACTAAGCTATTCATTGGGTGTTTGCTGTATTTCCTCCATGTTGGAAGATGACAACAGGTGTTGCATGTACCAAACACTGTGTATATAAGGTATATACCTTAATCAAGCCATAGAGGCAACAGTAACTTAATACTTTTCTAATGTTTTACCGGCTTTGCCACTGTACAGAAGGCGAACATTTAACAACAAAAGTGGACAGCGTGTTGGCGGAGACAACCACAGCGCAAATATTCCACGTAAGGCTTCCAGTCAAGAATCTGAATTTATTGTATCGCTGCCTTATTGTCAGACTTCAGTCAAAGCTGACACAAACTGCTAATTGCCATTCAGCTTAATTACGGCAAAATAAATTGTGATTCTCTATAGTCAAGAACACTGAACTGAGCATAGACTTAGAAAGCAACAGCAAATGATGAAATAAGCAGTTTTTACAGCAGACATTTTGACTTGTCACGGTAGGAAAAGCACAGTAGATCTGTCCGGACGTCCAAGCGAACATGCTCAATACCAGGAGTCTGTAAATGAAGCAGCCAAATTGAATTCAGACATTATTATTATTTTTATGTACGTAAGTCTGCATTAAGAAGTAAACTTAACACACAGACATATATTCTTGCTGCTGTGGGCGTTATTTAAGGTTTAAAATAGTTTTTTTTATTATTAATTCACATCAACTTTGAGTATTCCATGCACGCACGTAGACACTACAGGTCGGCAGACAGAATTAGAGACACGAATCGACTCAGTTCTGCTGTTCTACAGTCGTTTGCTGACGTCTAACATGTGCTGGTGCAGGAGCGTGCTGACATTCCCGATCTGTTGCCTCCTGATCGTCAGGTGCTTCAGCGTGGCACTCATGGACACCAACAGAGCGCCATCGCTGCTCTGGCAGTCCTGGGTTACAGACAAGTCCTCTCCCCACGCTTCCTGTAAACTCTGAAACAAGGCCTTCACGTCCTGCTTGAACTGGTGGATCTCCTGCCTGTATCGCTCGTTGTTGTCCCTGGCCCTGCCGACACCCTCCGTCATCTGCCGGATATGGAGATGCAGCCTGCTGTTCTCCACGCCGACCTGCTCCACTTTCACTCCAAAGTCATAGATGCTCATCTCTACAGCTCTCAGCTCTGTGGCCTGCTTGTCGAGCACGGCCACGTGACGTTCTCGCAGCTCCTGCAGCTCAGCCTTCAGTTCCTCTTTGGGCTGAAGCAGGGAGCTGGTCTTCTCCCCCAGTCTCTGAATCAACAGCTCCAGATTGCTCCTCTTCCTCCTCAGCTCGCAGGTCAGCACTTTCAGCCTCTGGTGCCTGCATTGCTCTTCGCTCCACTTTGCTTCCACCTCCTTCAGCATCTCCTCCTTCTCCTCCACCTCCGTCTGCTTCTCCTCGTTGACCCTGGTGATGTTCTCCATCTCTGCGGTGCACTGCTCTATTTCCTGATGGTGTTGGGTCTGTTTTTGTTTGTACTCCACCTCGCACTGGGTCAACTGCCTCCTCATCAAGTCATCATCCACGCTGCTGGGCTGACGCCGCTGGAGTGCAGCCTCCTCTTGCTGTAGCTCCTGGTATCTCCTGCTGGTGCTGCGGATGTCAGAGGCCATTTTCGCCAGGTGCGCCTCCTGCTTCCTCTTCGCCTCCTCCAAGAGCCCCCTTAGCCGCCTCTTTTCCTCCTCCAAATGGCTGATGTTCTTCTTCTCTGCGTCCACGCTACCGCACATCTCTTTCCGATTCCTCTCAAACACGCGCTTGTTGATGGTGCCTGCCTCCAGGAGTTCTCCCATCTGCTTGTCCATCACCTTGATCTCCTTGCTGTGTTTGACTATGGCAGCAATGCGCTCCTCCAGCTGCAGCTTGGATCGCTCCAGCTGCTGGGAGACGTGGAAATGCTCTGCCCTCACTTCATTCTCTTCATCGAGCTGACGCTTGTATATCTCATAGATCTGAGCCAGGGAGTCTTGACAGAGCAGTCTTGATGCTTGTACCGCCTCTATTTTACCTTCCACAATGCCAATTTCCTCTTTAAGACGCTGGGCGGCAAGGATGAAGGCCTCCCCTAACTCGTGCAACTCCTTCTCCAGCATTTCTCTCTCTTGCCTCAGTTCTTTCTGCTTCTGGGTCTCCCCCTCCAGCTGTTTCTCAAACTGGCAGCGAGATGCCGTCAGTCTTTGTACATTGCTCTCCAGCTTGGCCGTGTGAATCTCCAGCTCGCCCAGATGGTCACTGGTTTCCCGTTTCTTGCCACTAACTCTGTCCAGCTCTCTTCTGCTCCTCTTGATAGCTTGCTGCTGCTGCTTAATCCCCCCCTCTGCCTGGTCCACTTCTCTGGACAGACCGTCTTTTGTCACGGTGATGGCCTGCCTCTCCAGTGCCATGTTCCGCTGCAGTGTTACTTTGTCCTGTTCGACAGCAGCAATGCACGACCCCAGCTCTTCTATCTGCTGCTGCGTCCGGTCCAGCTGCAGTTGCAGGCCATACTTTAAGATGATCTGATCATTCAGAGCAGCGACGACCTCCTCGTGTTCAGCCTTCACCTGCTCTCGCTCCGGATGCAGCACTTCGTTACGGCTGGAGAGGGCGTCCTGCCTCCTCACAGTGGCTTCTTGCAGCTGAGAAACTGTGTGGAGTTCTTTGCGCAGCTGCTCGATCTCCTGGGCATTAGACGCCCTGGCTGCTGCTACGTCTGCCATAATTTCCTGGCTCATTCTTTCTCTCATGCTGTTCATCTGGTGTCTTAGCTTGCTGTTCTCTATGGTTTCCACTTCTAAATGTTCATGAGCAGCACGCCTGTCCATCTCCAGTTCAGTGATAGCCGCCGTTATCTCCGTCAGGTGGAGGCTGGCCTCAGGTGAGAAAGGTGCTGCCTCCTCTTTCAGCTGTTTGTCCAGCTCCTTTAGATGTTCGAGAGCAACCAGGACGGCCGGGAAGTCCGGGACCAGGCAAGAAGCCATTTTTGTGTTTTTGATGTGCGTGTTTTGAGTGCAAGGAGGCGTGTCCGCAGTCGTAACTTCAGCGAGTTTCCACCGACAACTTGCTTGTGAGTGGGTTGCCATGGGAGCAATTTCCGCCGCCACGAAGGCGACGCGCATGCTACGGCAAGCCAGCGAGGCCACAATGTTTTTAGCCGGCGGCTAACCGTGAAGCTAAGCGTCGGCACGTGGAACCAACCGCGCAGGCTGCGGCTGAACGCAGGACACTAAAGCCAAAGCTGCGTTTAGTCGAGAGACAGTCGCAGCGTCGTCCTACACGACAGACCTGCCGCGACTTCTGTCCTGAACAATACAGCGATAGAATCGCAGCGGGTCTAGTGCTTACCTGGAAGATGTAGCGACACCCGAGCTGACATTTAGGAACAACATCCGCTTCCCCGGGGGGTGGGGGGGCGAAGTGTGGGCGGCAGGTCCGGGTTACACGAGCCCCGGCGTTGCCAGATTAGTCAATTTCACGTAAGTGAGATAAAAAATGAATACATTAACTAATTAATAAATAATAATATAAAAAAAGACGTTAGTCTCTCACGTAAAGAGTTGACTGGTGGTGTAATGTGTATTTATTTTTTTTTTTTATATTTGTAAGAGCTTCATAAGACGTTTCAGCTGGACAGAAGGACACAGGTAGAAGGTATTCTGACAAATACAACTCCCATCACAGTGGTCTTCCAGTCTGCTTTAAAACGTTGCTCCTTAGCTGCCCTTTTAAAGCACATTCGTACTTCTGGGTGTCTGTTTTTGGTAGATAAATCTTACCTGACAGAAAGACCTACACAGGGGTCCTATTGGCCCCCAGGTTCCTCGCACTCCTATTTGCTCTGTGTCTGTAGCCTACGTGTTGTCTTTACCCATCATGTTATTTACAGCAAACATATACATTCAACAGCCCATTCTGGTTGGTGTTTTTTGCCCAACTCAAAGAGCTACCTTTCTTTGAGGCCAGTTTGTGTTGCTATTATTTTAATAACGTATCCCCCCCCCCACTTGACAGTACTGGACACTGACACAATAAGAAGATTCTTTTCTTGCACTTAAAGAGGAGAGAAAGGGGAAATGAACGACATCAAGGTTGGCAGAGCAGAATGTCACTCAAACTGAAGTCGCTGGCGGGGATCTGTGCAAGGTACGTTTGGGATATAAAACATTTCTGACTGGCAACCTTGACTCGTCGCAGTGTGTTGACGTTGGTCCACAACTGAAGACGTAGGAAGCAGCATAGAATCAGAGCAGGTAGAAGGTGCACCACCAACTCAAGGGCTGTCATCTACCTTACCCATAATGAAGAGGAGGCAATAAACAATGGCTGGTTTATTAACGTGGACTCACACACACTAAAAAAATACAACGATTGGCTTCTTTGTTACTTTTTCACACTGTATTGTTTGTACCAAGATCATTATGTCAGTGTCATAATCATACTAATTATCATGATGTACTGTTTTAATGATTTGAATGCAGTAATGTTTACAACATATTATCTTGGCCACACAGCGTTATAGAAATTTAAATAAAATGGTCTTAGATGACCATCACTCAGTAAATTCTGTAAGGCACACGTGATGTGGGTCCATGTCTCAGTGAGCCTCGGAGGTGTTGATTACAGCAGACCAAAGTCAGGCCAAGAGAAAAAAAATCAGAATACACTAACAAGGATGTGTCAAAAGACAGGCTGTCTCCAAGGAGGTGGTGAACCTTCACCCTCCGCCCGACACCCATACTTTGCACTAGGTGAGGTGCAGAGTGCAGACTGAAAAGATTCTGGGTCGAATTGAACAGGTTAAGAGAATGAGTACTAGGAAAAGAAGAACACTGTGTGGCTAAGATAATATGTTGTAAACATTACTGCATTACTTACTCTCTGAGAGTACTCATTCCTACTAGTTCCTTTCAAAAGACTAGTTCAGTGAACGATTCAGTTGTGAACGACACATCACTACTGTCACCCTATGTGGGGGTTTTATGAAAGCCAGTGTTTGGGTATTTTGTTACTAGTTTTGGCACATGGCACAAAATTTAATACAAAGATGGAATATTTTTAGCAAAGAGGAGCTGTGTGAAGCTCCTTCCTGCTCCATAATCATCCCGGTCCCAAAGAACCCTACAAGTGAGAAGACTCGGGCAGATGTTGGGAATGTAAGTAGTGGATACGTGAAACAGATGACTTTGTGAGATGAACATTGGCAGCAGACGAAATCATACCACAAACACAAGGTCCAAAAGAATGTCAGCTTGAACCATGTTGGAATGATGCATGCAATCTTGCTGTTCGTGCTCAAAATGAAGCATAGAGGCAGCGAACAGTCCATTGGAAAGCCCTTCAGTCGAATATAAGACACTCAGGGCAAAGGAGGGTTGTAAAGGATGCAAAGAGAGAAAGCTGGCACATATTTTGCAGTACTTTAGGAAACAGAGGTTAGAAAGCTATGGGTTTTGGTGCATCGAATGGCAGGGGTGTACAGGACATCTACAGTGCCAGTTTTACAATCTGGGTGACAGGAGGCCGTTGACAACGAAGCTAAGATGGACATGCTAGTTCAAATATTTAAAACAGTGCATAGCTCAGAGAATAAAAGCTCAGCAAGCAAAATGAAAAGGGAGGAGAACGTAATAATGATAATACTGACTTTTTTCTGCAAGAACTTAAACGAGCCATTCAGAAAGGGAGAGACACAACACCTGGAAGGGATGGGTTAGGGTACCAGGCATTTTGCCATCTGGATCATCGAGGATATTTGCCAAAAAAAGCAGCAAATGAACCTGGCTTTTACAGACCAATTGCAGATACAGCTGTATTATGTAAAACAATGGAATGCTTAGTTACAGACATGCTAAGATTGAAAAACAGGGATATTTTATCCCCTGTCAGAGTGGTTTATGGGTTGGATGATCCACTATGTAGATCTGGATATCAGGAAGGCTCTAGCAAACAAAGAAACAGTCCCACATTGACCCCCCCCAGGGAAGTGTAATCAGCCCAGTTTTGTTTAATATAATGATCAATGATGTTTTTTTTGTAACGTGGGTAAGGGTTTTGGTGTATCCTTATTTGCGATGTGTGGAAAGGAGGTCAAAATGTAGACCATATTCATATGCAACAGCATCAGGCATGGGATACAGCAGTGGCATGGGCAGAGGAATGGGATTTTTAAAATTCACTTGCAAAGTCAATGTATGTGGACTTTGGCTTTAAAAAGAAAGCATCACAGCAGGACCCCAGGCTATATATAGCAAGCCTACTGAAAGAGTTAAAACCTTCACATTTCTGGGCGGTTTTGAGTTGAGGAGAGAAGGACAGCTGCACAGGGGAACGGAGAAGCTGACAAGACTGCAAGAAGAGCCGTCTACAAATCTGGATGTTCTGTGTGTAAGGGCTTAATACAACGAGGAATAATAGCATATGGCAAAAAGAATGGGAGGAGGAAAACAAAGGCAGGGTGGTAAGCACCCGGTTGGTAAACGCATCTGTGGAGAGGCAGGAACCGTGAGTCGTGCTTTGATGGGATGTCGCAGAGAAATTCGGAATTAAGTAATTAACGTCCCCCGTGGCACTCGACTCCACACAAGGATTGAACTCAGTCACTGGAGTTTTTCGACTGACCTGTGGATGGCAGCAACACGCCCCCGCAGCATCTAGTCTGCCGCAAAATATCAGCATCAGCGTCAGAAGAAGAATTAGTAATTTTCCACGGGAGCCTTTCTATGCAGCCTAACTCTTTGCAGGGCGCTGCGGCCGGCGGACAACCTGCAGGACGGCGGAACATGGACCTCATCAGTAAACCAAGAAGCAAGTCTATCGTGTGGTTGTATTTCGGCTTGAAAGCAGATGAACGGGGACAGCCGTTGAACTCTGGCGAGGCCGTCTGTCGTTTATGCCGAAAGATAGTGCTCGCAAAAGGTGGGAATACCACGAACTTGAGAAGCCACCTGAGGCGTCGACATCGTGCGGATTTTTTCGAGACCCCTTCTTCCACGACCTCCGGAGCTTTGTTTGAGGCTCAAGGTGATTTACCACCGAATTCAGCGCACTCACTACCGCAGGCATTGTCCATCTAAAGTGTGCATCAAATGTGGGTCCCATTGCACTCGCCCACGCCCTTACAACTGACCAAATGCAATTGCAACGGGGCACTACTGTGGGGTTTTATAAAGTTGCATTGCAGCGGAGGGTGACAAATAGTCCCGGACCCCGTTATTGCGCAGCGCGCGCACTCTGCTGCTAACAACACACGTTACGGCACAGGCCACGTGGTGTGCGTGGTTTCGCCGAAGCAGACTGTCTGATGTTGTAACGTAGACCGACGCGAGTGCGTTTAGTGCGTCACATCTGTGAGTGCAACGCTGAATTCCGCCCGTGCACCGTGATCGCGTTAGACACATCCAGCCAACGTGTAACTCGGTTCCTCCCACCCAGGCGGCGTGCTCCTTTACACCCGGGGTCACCTGCCTTCGCATAACGCAGTTATCATGTCGCACTTACGGGGCGCCGCTAAAATTGTGCACTACATGCAACGTCGAGTGTTCATTCTCGCCGTGTAACTGGCTACGAACCAGCGAAAGGTGCGTTTACGCATGCGCAGAGAGACGGGGAACCAGTCGGTTTTACGGCAGTGCCCCATACCCTTGTTGTTGCCATGGCATCGCCTAAACAGTCTATTGTAAGGAGCTGACGGAGGCACACGGGTATATTTGTGTTATTTGAAATGTTCTCGGGCTTTGCTGCCGCTGTTGTCCCGCTGCTATGGTCTGTCGCACGTAACGACAGCCGTGCGGTTGGCGGACTGACTGGCCAGCCAGAGCCTCCATCTTTGGCGTTTTCTTCAGTGAACCGACTGACCCCGTCCCTTCAATACAAGCTGATAACGACTGCATAGCACCGGAACCTGACTACTCGAGCGGTATCACTCCGCTTTGTTTACATGGCCGGAACCCAACGCCTGCGTGCGCGCTTCATTTCACACGCATGGCAACGCACAGTGGATGGAGCTAACGGCTAACGCCATGAACGCAGACCCGAGGGATGCTCGTGAAAATCCAGATGTGTTTGCACCCGACGTGACGGCCGAAGGGGAGATAAATCTGAAAGAAGAGAATGAGTCACAAGGCGACGACGTGTATCAGGTAAATACCACTGACATTCCTAGACACGCAATGGTGTCAGACTTGGAACTGGACGAACTTGAAGACAGCAGGACTGAAATAAGTACGGTTACAAAGAAGCAGACGACATGGGCTGTGAATTGCTTCATTGGCTGGCTGGAGTCCCAGGGGCTGCAGGTGGACCTGGCTACAGTGGAGAAGGCTGAGCTCAACGGGCTGCTGAGACACTTTTATGGATCGGTACGAAACGGCAAAGGTGAGCTGTATGGGATCGCTAGTTACGTTGCACTGAGAGCTGGACTCAACCGCTACTTCAAGGAGCCGCCTGTCAGCCGCCCTGTATGCTTAATGAGAGACGCTGAGTTCACCTCAGCCAACAAGGTGTTCCTGGGGGTGCTCAAGAGAATTCGCAAGTCCGGTCAGGACTTAATATCACACCATCGGGCACTGTCTCCAGATGATATCCGTGTCCTCAGACACTCTCGTGCGATGGACACCTGTACTCCTAGGGGACTTCTGAACAAAGTCTGGTTTGATATACAGGTACATTTCGGCCGCAGAGGGAAGCAGGCTAACAGGAATCTGAAGCCGGATTCATTTGTAATCAGGAAAGACGAGAGGGGACTGAGATACTGCACTTTATCCTTTGGGGATGATGAGACAAAACTTCATGTTGAGAAGGACCGATGCTCTATGTTTGAGAAGCCGGGCAGTGAATTCTGTCCCATCACCTCTCTCTTAAAGTACCTCAGCAAACTCCCATCCAACACAACCGCCCTTTACTTGCAGCCTAAGAAGGAGCTAACGGAGGAAATGTGGTACAGCCACGTCCCACTAGGAGTCAATTATCTGGGCTCAATGCTGTCTCGCATGTGTAAAGAAGCCGGCACGTCAGTCGTCTACACCAATCACTGCATCAGGAGCACGCCCTTCCACCAGCTGTGTGACGCAGGACTGGAGGGGAGAGAAATGATTCCTGTCAGCGTGCACAGGTAGGACGAGTTTATTCACCTCTTTCCATCTTAATTTACATGTATCCCAGTACACCTGCTGAAATGACTTGCATATAAATTGTTTTTGTTTTTAACAGGTCTGAATGCCCCCTCCGAAGTCACCGGGCACCATCCCTCAGGAGCCGTAAGCAGCGGAGCAAGATGTTGTCAGAGAGCGGCTCAGCTGGCCCAGCAGGTCTGCCACCAGACAAGTGGGCACCACTAACAGAAGTTCACTCAAGCGCACACACACTCTGCACCACTGCTGCAATGGATTTATTATCTTAACAATTACAGTTGGAGTGAAATGTCCAGATAAATGTCAGAGTGAACGAACGCAATGCTGGATGCAAGACGCTAAAGAAACATACATTTTTCTTGGTGGAGGAACAAAATAAAATTAATCAAGACAAACTTGAAGCTTCTGTCTTTGCTATGCATAACTAATGTGTAAACTGTGTATTTACTACATTGTATAATGTATAGTAACAATCACATTCTAATGCAGCAACATCCTCAAAAGGTCTGATGTCTATTTACTGTGTTGCTTAATTCCGATGTTTCCGTTTTTGTGACCCAAAACAACAAAAGGAAACAGTAAACATGCCTCCTCCTCCTCTGGATCGTAAATGACAATATTCCACATTTGACTAATTATTCTCTATCTTTTGCTTCTCCAGGTTTGGACTCAAACCATGAAGAGTTCTTTGAGGATGTCTCATTTCTCCAGACTGCTTCAAACCAGAACTACGTCCCAGATGCTGTGCTGCCGCCTGGAGAGCCGTGGCTCCACGGCGGCCCCTCCCGGGCGGAGCTGTCCCTCCCTTCCTGCCTGTGCCTGTGCGAAGACATTGGGTCGGGGATGTCTGGTCCTGGATCTTTGGGCGAAGAGCAGATGGGAGAGACGAAGGTATACGCCAAGTGTCACCTTCAGCACGGCGTCATGTTTGGGCCATTTGTAGGAGAAGTGTGCAGAGGACAAATGCCGACCAACCTCAAATACGCCTGGGCTGTAAGTAGACAGGTTTGACTCATGGCACAAATGGTGCAGTTTTGCACTTCAGTCTCATTTAAAATCCACTTAAAGTCTTTTATGGAATTTCTGACTCGTGCCGATAACCAGCAGGAATTCCATGTAGAATTAGCCATAAAAATAGTTGACATACACGTTGCTCCCATCTCCAGATCAGGGATGATGCTGCTTTTGTCTACGTTGATGCTACTGATGAAAACAAATCTAACTGGATGAGGTGGGCAGTTTTTACTAATTAAAGTAATGTTTTCCAGTCAAAGCAGTTTCCTTTCTTTTCATAATGTCTTCTGATATTCAGTCGCTCGTAATTTATTTATTTTTGCATCACTGTTTGACAGAGATTGACTCTTACTTTTCTGGTCACAGTTACGTGTTATGTGTTTGCTCTATGTTTCAGGTATGTAAAATACAACAGCAGTGAGGAGGAACACAACCTGGTCGTCTTCCAGTTTTACCGTCACATCTACTACAGGGTTTCCCAGCCCATCTCAGAGGGAGCAGAGCTCAGGGTCTGGATCGGCAAGGATTATGCCACCTTGCTCGGCCTCGGGATGGGTGAGTTCACTCACTGAGGCATGGAATGACAGACAAGCAGATCCATGTTCGTTTTCACTTCCGCATTCCTTTTCAACTGAAAGTAGACTTGGAACTGAATTGTAACAATTATTCTGTAGGTCTTAAACTGAAAATGTAGCTTGTTAAAATTGGCCAACATTATATCCATTTGTTTTTGGTGGGGAGATACAGGTGACAATGTGAAATGTGAAGTTGGAGACAAGGAGACAGTTCTGCGCCTCCTGCAGGACATCCAATTGGTCACCCTCCCAGAGCCCAGCAGCTCTTCTCTTTGGTCAGACCACAGCCAATCACAGAGCCCCATGCTTGTCATCAGTGACGTGACGACAATGTCAAACTTGGACGCATCTAGTGATTCAGGCATGATTTCTGGCTCTGCCTTCCCCCCCTCCTCTCTGATCTCCTTCCCGTCCCCTAGTTCTCATCTGTTGGAAAAGTATGATTTTATGCCTGGAACGGAGAAACTGCTTAGTAACCCAAATGCCACACAGAACAGCCCATGGTACTTTTTTGGGTTCGAGCCAGACCCAACTGGTCGGCCTCTGGACCGGAGCACTGTGGTGTGTAAGCTGTGTGGGGAACATGTGGGCTGTGGGCTAGGAGCGGTGGATCTCCAAAACCATCTGACCAACAAGCACCACATCAGACCACGTGACAGTAACAAGGATCGGAGTCTTCTAACAATAGGTAACTATTACTGTCTACTGCCTGTTTGATTTGCACAATAAATAACAGAGCATCAAAGTTACAATATTTAAGATATTTATGAATGTCCTGGGTTATTAAAGCTTGGACCATATGCTGCTATCTGGGAAGTCCAACAGATCGAGGAATGAGCAGTCGGACGTGTTGTAAAGAAACCAAATTATCTAAACCACTTTAATGAGCGCAAGTGTTAGCGTGATTGCTAATTCACACCACACAGAAAGTACACCTGAGGCTGCTGGGAATGTCGTTGGTTTTGAAAATATCTTTTAAACTAAATTATTGGGCAAATTGAAATGTTTACCTGGTGATGGAAATTTCGTGGTTCACCAAAGTTATTCAAATTTATCCTGTGGGGGGCGTTATTGTGAGGACCAGATTTCATGGTAATCCACCCAATAGTTGTTGAGACATTTCATCACAAACCACAAATCATGGCACTAGAGGGAAAGTCAGAGGATCACCATAGTCTTTAGGATACATCATCTTGGTACCATGAATATGCAGCAAATTTGACACCAAGCCATATAATAGATACTGAGATATTTCTCAGGATGAGTGAAAACTCTGACTTTCTGGTGGTGCTAGTGGAAAAGCCACCAAAGGCAGTAGGATTCAAAAATGTCTTCAATCCATTCTGTTGTTGTTGACATATTTCAGTCGGGACCAAATTCGTGACCAACTGACAACCAACGCTGCCTTAGAGAGTGTCATGAGAGCAACGCTACTAGCAAGGCTGCAAAAGACCCAGGAATATAGGAACCAGAATTTTCCTTTTAAGCAACTTGAAGCTCTTTTGCTAATGTTAAGAATCTGTGGTCAAAATGAGCCAAGTAACTGTTTCAAATGAACAAATGTACAGTTTTACCCTGTAAACTGGTATCTAGTGTAGTTCAAAATTGATCTACTGCTTAATTATACTTGTACAAATGTGTTGTCAAACAATTGAAGCTCATTTGCTGATTTAAAGATGTGTTCTTTTTCACGAAAGGTCAAGCACGCTCACAGCCAGTGATGGTTAACAGCAGTCTGGTCAGTACTCTCCCCCTGGTACTGTCTGCTCATGTGACCAATGCCATTGCCAACTTTCTCATCATGGATCTCCAGCCCCCATCTCTAGTAGAAGGGGAAGGCTTCAAGAAGCTGATCCACACCCTCCTGCCCTCCTACAAAGAGTTGCCATCACCATGTCAGCTCGAGAACCTCCTGAAAGAACAACACACCAAAGGCAAGACGAGCCTGGCTCAGCTGCTGAGGAGGAATATGGGAAGCGGCGAAAACGAGGAGATATGTGATTACACTGCTCCCATCGAGTTCGAGCCAAGGAGACGTGGACGACCTCCCAGCCATCAGAGGAAAGCTCCTCATTTTGTCACTTTAAGTGTGGATATTTGGTTCCACAACTGGCAGGGCAACACTGAGAGGTACTTCACCGTCTGGGCACATTACATAGATTGTAATTTTAGTTTTCAGAACGTGGCTCTGGCAACCCAAAGACTGACAGAGAGTGGGGTGAAAGACTACAGACTTCGAGCAGTGGAGGCTCAAGTGAAATTGATGGCGCAGGAGTGGGGAATCTCCCAGCCTAATCTAGTCTTGCTGGGAGGGGAGGGGAGGAAGAAGATGAGGCTGGGGCCTGTAAGAAAAGAAAAGGGTGGAGAAGCTGCAGGGAGCGTTCCTCACCCGAACTCAACAACATTTCTTGAGAGGGACGATTCTGTGTCACCTGAGGAACCACATGGCTCGGAGCACTGCCATTCTAGTGAAGGACTACCACCTGTGCCATGTTTCTTCAGCGCTGTGCAAGGCTGCATTGAGGAAGTGATGTCGCACCCCGTCATCTCCAAGACTCTTAGCCAATTCCAACGTATTCTCTCAACCCTGTTCCTGCCACATGTTCACAACAAAGGCTCGTATCAGCACCATGCCCAGAATCTGTTGCAGAACCTGAAGAAACATGAACATGCAGACCTGAAGTCATGGGCTCACAGCCGGCCAACATGGAATAAGCTGTACCCTCTACTGAGCACGCTCATGAAACATAAAAACCTTTTCTGTGACATTAAGAAAGAGATTAAGGCTGAGGGCTTGTGTAAGGAAGACACGTCTTCAGAATCCAGTTCATCTGGCAGCTGCCACGCAAACTCGACCACCAACACATCCACAACATTTGCTACAACTTTGCGATCAGAATGGAAGGTTCTGGAGGAGCTGTGTTTGGTCCTCAAACCTCTGGACGTGGCGTGTCGAACTCTCGCCAAGGAGGCATTCCCCCGTCTGTCCCTCATTAAACCCATTCTCACCGGCCTGCTCTCCCGCCACCTCATGTCGAAGCCGGGAGATTCCTCATCCATCCTGAAGGAAGTGAAGAGGATGATGAGGCGGAACTTGGCGAGCTGCTACGACAACCCTGTTGTCAACAGGGTCCTGTGTGTGGCATGTTCCCTAGACCCCCAGTTCCATGGGCTGGGGTTCATGGAGGAAAAGGTGAGTTGTAAAGAATTGTCTATTTGCTAAACCCTGCCCCCCCGCTTTGTGTTCTTGAATGGCACATATGCACTTTACAATGATAACAGTGGCAGATTGAGCACAATGGGTCCTTCATTTCAGACAGGGGTAGACAAAAGACTTTCATTGGAGTCGATTGGCTCAAGCTACATGTTACAGGGAAAAAGTCAGCATCCTCACCAGTGTGATGATTCATGTAGAAGACATGGGAATAAAGAAACAACAATGTTCATGTATTGCGGTGTAGAAAGTTAATCATAGCACTATAAGTTTGATAAGGAAAAATTCAAGACTGACTGTCTTGAATTCAAGACCTGTTTGTAATTCCAAACAGTTATCACGGTTAACTTTTCAAGAGAAAAGGCTGTTATAGGATAAGGACTAACCGATGTGTTTGATCAACATAATGCTCGGGTAAAGTAGGCTGGGGTTGGTGGAGTCTGATTGGTGGAGACTTTCCCTGATTCATTAAAGAGTAGGACAGAGACATGAAGATTACCCTAAACTCTGATAGCATCCAGGCGCACCTCCCACACAGTGAGGAAATACTACGTAGTGGATGAGCTGGCCATGAACAAGGCTTTTGTGTGTTTAACAGAACCAGTAACTGCACAAACTAATGTATTAAGTTATTGATGTGGTACAAAACTCTTTTTACGTTTAACAAAGAAGCCAAAGCTCTTAACTGTTAAATGTCGTTTCAACATAAGCAGCCATAGAAGAACGCTGCCTATATGACATACAGAGTAAAATCTGCAAAATTGTAATTAACACCTGGAACTATCTGATCAAAGAATAAGTACAGTCACATAGACTATGAATCTTGAACAGGCGTTTCAGTACTTGAGTACTTAATTCCAGATCATAGTTATGACGTGGGAAGCAAAGGATACTCTGGAACACAAATGATAACTTTTTGTTGATTGTTTTCAAGGAGCAGACAGCCATTTTTGATTGGCTTAAGAAAGAGGCTGTCAGGATTGTAAAGGAGGACAGGAGGAGAAGTCAAGGTAAGAAGCACAGCCAGAGCAAGAGAAGCCCCTCACCTGGATCACCAGAGTCGGAGAGTGACTTCCTGCGGAGGAGCAAGCGCCTCAAAGAATCCCGCCCAGTCAACTTCAGAGAGGTCGAAGATGACGTTGAAGAGACCGACGCAGGGGATGCTGATGAGAGTGAGCTGGCAGATCCAGGCTCTCAGGGCGGGCTCTCTGGTATGGAGTTCCTCCTGGGAGACCTGTTCTGCTCTGCACCCAGGAGCAGGCAGAGCTCCGTGGAGGAGTCTATAGACATGGAGATGTCCGTCTTCAGAGCCGACAAGGGGGCTTCGCTGGGAGTGGAGCCCCTGCAGTGGTGGAGGACGAAGGCAGTGCAGTTTCCACTGTTGGCCACAGTGGCACGGGCCTACCTGGCTGCCCCGGCCGTGGCGGGTAATGCTGCACAGGACTTTGTACAGGAAGGAGCGGGGGCCATGTACAGGAAGAGAGCCAACATCCCACCAGAATGTTTGGACTCAATCTTGTTTCTGCACCACAACCACGTGCCCGCCACTGAGAGCGGGCAAACAGAGGTTAGGAATGACGATAAGAACAGTGGGATGGAAAATGTCCCATAAACACTCAAACAACGTTGATTGTTTTTTCTGAATTTAACCCACTCAGCTACCTGTGTAACACTTACCCTCATCTGAATTTAAACCAGATTCAAACCAGAAACCAGAGGCCTAACACAAAATGAGCCAGTTGAAAAGACAGCTCAATATCCCCACCTACAACACAAACGGGATGCTGAGGTTGGATGCAGTACACACAGAGGTCATATGAAAGTGTAAACTAACTGCATATTAACAAGAGAGATTAATTTTTTGGGATTGAAGATTTGGCTTTATATTTGTTAGGAGGATCCTTCAAAGACCATCTAAAGTTTTATTGAGTGAAATCTTTATGCACACCCATTTCTGCAGCAAATTTCAGATTTAAAATTTAACTTTGTAGATGCATTATATCCCAAAAAGTAACAGTGTTGTGATAAAATCACTTTTGTACTGTTTATAGTTTGGACTGTTGTACTTCTGGTCTACATTTAACACGCTGGCCATGTGTATTCAGTTCCTTGTAGCACCTAGTGCCTTACCTCTTTTGGATACAAACTCATCGTAGATTGGT